>SNQJ01S0028414.1:23510-33571 GCA_010110895.2 Picea sitchensis | reverse complement strand
AAGGTAAAACCCTACAACTACCCTAAAACCTATTTTGATCCATTTAATGGTGCCCCCTTCTATCATGAATGGACTTATCCTGGATGTCTTGGACATTGGCGTTGGACCTTCAAGGGTATCAAGTCAAGATGTCGAGCATATACCCATGCAAAGAACGTAGAGGATCTAGATAGGGATGATTATGTAGTTTGATTTGATTGCAGACTATAATATGATTATTTTTGGAATTTGCAGGCCATTTAGAGCCTCAATGTTACTATATTTTGGTTCAAATGTGTATTGCCTTCGGGGCCATTTTGCTATATTCACCCTTACAATGCTATATACGTTGAGAATTATAGCTTGGACCGGAACTTCCACACAGGTTCCGTGTGAACGTGCGAGTAGTTTGAGATATTTTCGAAAAGTACTTCTATTTTGTAACTCACTCCAGTTGAAAAGTGAAAGTCTTATTTTTAGCAATTGAGTCTAAAAAGCGTATTTCATGCATGCATGACTTAGACTAGGAGTAATCTCAGAAATAGATTAGGGTTTTGGTCTTAGCTAGAACTACAAAGACGGGACAAGATAGGAGTTCACACACAAGAACACTTGAGCAGTTGAGAAGGTTGAGCGAGAGAGAGAGGGTTAAGGATCATAACATTTTTTGTGATTCAATTTTAACTTTTAAGGGTTAAGGATCATAACAAGTGGTATTAAAGTTCTTCCTTAAGCACAAGTGGAAGAATGTTTTTCTATTTTGCAGATTTTTAAAGGGAAAAATAGGGTTGCAACACTAAGATCCATTTCTATATCTTTCTATGTAGAATCTGAAGATAAAAATTGCCAATTTGAGTTTCTCTCATAAAGATACCCAATTTCAAAAAAAACGTTCAAATTGGAGTTCGAGAAGCAAAAGTATCCCTTATTTAAAATCGGCTATTCTAGTGTTTTTTCAATGATAGCAACGAATATTGCACAACAAATATCTTTTCACAAATCACCCAGATTGCAACCAAACCAATTTTGGTGGAAGCAAAGTATATACAGATATAGATATCCAGCAAGATGTATCGAGATCTATATATGTCCATCTATGAAGATATTTCTATGGATACATCACGTTTTGTTGCTATTTCGTTTCCCCATCCCTAAGAAGAAGCAGGCGAATTTGAGGCGCTTCGCGTCAAACCTTTCTTTGTTCTTCACAAATGAATTGGGAACAAAAAGCCATGCTATGCTAGCTATGCTTGCTCCCAAATCTTCGATCGATTCTTACTTCGTAGAGCGAGCTGATAAAGTTCACTAACAGAACCCCGCCCCTTTCAACAACAACAAGGAAGGGGTTTCCTTAACTTTCCTTCTTAACACGGTACACGAACTGGAGCATGAGATTTGTAAGTAGTGGGGTTGAATCCCCAGAATCTAGGCAAGTGGAAATACCCAATGAATCTGATATTCTTTCTTCTAGCTCATCAATGTAGAGTCTAAAAAATGTAGGAGAGAGTGGACAGCCTTGTTTCACTCCTATAGTGCTCTGGACCTCCTCTGTCTCACCAGTCCTTGTCCGTACTTTTCCAATAATGGTTTCGTAAAGTGTCATCACAAGCGAGACCCCCAAGGGTGGAAGACCAAAAGCCTCAAGCTTGTCAGGCAATCATTTAAGTCGTTAACATATTGATGCATGTAGCTCTAACCACTAAAGATACGTCTGAACCTACCTACAAAAACTCTTTATTGATGCGTTGGACTTTGTTATGCACTGAGGTTTTATTCTTCCACTCAAATATATTGGAAGGCTTGAGCATACATAGTCCCCCACTGAACGAGATTGGTTGATTGTGGGCCACCAGGGATTTGATGGAATGCAGCCACTCATTCACCTGGGGATGGAATCCTTACAGCCATGGGGAGAGTAGAGCCTACCATTTCAAAATTGGGGTTATAATAAAAAATTAGAGAAATATAATGGAAGTTATACATGTTTTATGTTTGGGCCTCAAACCCCATGGGAAATTATTGTCATGCACTTATCTCGTTGTTTATGAACCCAATTGCAGGAAAACTACCACCATTAGATGTAGAGTCAAGGTGCCATTTCCAAATTGAGGTCATAATAGTCATTCTAATCGATATTATTAGGGCCATTTAAAATTTGCAATCTCAAGACCCTAACAGAACCAAAAATTGGCAATGCTGAGAAACATGGGCAAGGAGGAAGAGGTCAAAATCCTGTAGGCCATTATCCAAAAGTGTACAAATATTGAGGAGCATTTTCCAAAATTTAAGGAAGCTCATATCATTGGCAAGACATATCCTTCATCTACAACTAATACACCAGAGACATATCTGGCTGGGGTGATTTAGCAAAGGCATGTGATGAATGGTATATGGACAGTGGTAATTTATGGGGATACAAGTACTTCCAGCTTCTCTTTGGTGACTCTACTCCACCATATGCAATACACATCATTGAGGGAAGTCCAAAGCAGGTTATGATTACTAGTTTTATTCATGTATATTCTCTAGTGGTAGTGTTCCTTGCAAATCCACACCTAAACTATTGCAGCTATATGAAAGCTCTTTTGGATATGGATGGTTCTATTTATTTGGATCCACATCACAATGGTGGGCATTTGGAGCACAAAACTAAACCATTCATCAAGCTCAGGTATCATCAATTGAGAATTCGCATGATAACTTGGACATGGGATCAAGGTTTATGGAGAAGCTTCTTGGACTACTTCTGTGTTTAGGCAATTGCTTGTTCATGGGACCCTAGTTTCTTGGACTACTTCAACGTTGCGGTCAGCACCCGTACATGGGACCTTGGTTTATGGTTGTACATCATCACTGCAAGCAATGAGGGTAAACCTTTTTAAAGGGGGGTGGAATGGTGGGATCCTCCCTAGGCTTGTAATGGTGGCTATTTAATGTAAGGTAGACTAGATCTACTATGTTTATTATGATTAAATAAGGCCCACTAGGTAGCTAGTATTGAATAAATGTAATGTGGCCTCATTATAGAACATGCGTTTCCTCCTAAGAGGTCATAAGTTCAAATCCAGAGGGGGTTAGGATATGTATACCTCCGTAGACTTTAGCAGTCAAATCGTTGCGCGGAGGGGGTACCTTGTCCCACAAACAAGGGGTTCTCATACACCAATTTGATGTCTGGCTTGGCCAAGACCTTAAAATTAGATTATTTTTATTATTTAGAAGATCCACTAGGTAGTTGGCATTAGGGTTTTCTAGCTAGCTATAAATAAGGATGGAATCCTCGTTATGAAGCATGTGTTGGAGTATTGTATTGGAGCTTAGTTCATCAAGTGTAACTACCCCCTCAAAGAGGCAAGTGAACAAGATTCGATCCTTCCATAAAAGGATCATTGTACGATGTTGTCTTACTTTAAGGGTATTTTGGATATAATCAGGTAGAGGAGATTTTCTATCTTATTCTTGGATACATCGTTTGTGATTCAATTCTCAGAGTTAAAGATGATAACAAGTCGTTTTCTTGTGCACAAGTGCAGAAATTTTTTTAAGTTTTGCAGATTTTTAAAGGGAAAAATAGGGCTACAACACTCAAATCCATTTTTGTACCCTTTTGTGCAAAATTTGAAGAAAAAAATTGCATATTTGAGTTACTCTTGTAAAAATACCCTATTTCAAAAAAAATCGTTCAAATCGGAGTCCAAGAAGCGAAGATATCCTTGATTTAAAATCAGATATTCTAGGGTTTTTTGGTAACAACCGTGAGTGTTGCAAAGCAAATATCATTTCACAGAGCACCCAGAGTGCAACCAAAGCAATGCTAGTGGAAGCAAAGCAACTGTGGCATTTTAGAATTAGATTATAATAGAAAAATCAGAGAAATATCGAGGAATTTATACCCGTTTTATGTTAGGGGCTCAAAACCCCCATGGGAAATTATTGCCTCGCACTTATCTCTATATTTATGAACCCAATTGCAACAGGACCAGTACCACTAGACACATAGTTATAATAGTCGTTCTTATCAATATTAAGGATGTCAGGGGCCATTTAAAATTTGTAGTCTCAAGACCCAAAAATAATGGCAATGTTGAGAAACATAAGCAAGGAGGAAGAGGTCAAAATCTTGTATGTCGTGATCCAAAAGCATACAGATATTGAGGATTATTTTCAATAATTTAAGGAGGCCTATATAATTGGCGAGATGCATCCTTTCATCAACAACAAGTATACCAAAGACATATATGCCTAGGCCGATTTAGATGAGGAGTGTTATGAATGGCATATGGACAGTTGTAATTTCTGGGAAGATGACTACTTCTAGCCAATGTTTTAAAACTCGGATTCAGATTCGAAATCAGTCGAGGGTCAACTAGATCTCGAATTGACTCGGCCTGAGACTGTTTACTAAAAAATACATAAAATATTTAAATTTTAATAAATAAATAAATTTAAAGATTCCAAACCATTAGAGACAAAATATGGAAAGTTCTTTCACGCATATACCATGTAAGGGTGAATATATCAAAAAATTTCAAAATGGCATTGAGTGTTGTTGCTGCCTTATACACACCTCGGGTAACGTGAAAGAAATCTTCAATCCATTGGGTGTGTCCTTGGGGGCAAGTCTCGAGGTGTTGTCACTTGATCCTCTACTCCTCCGTCTAGGCCAACTCCTAGCAAAGCCAAGGGGGGTACTCCCTAATAAAATAATCTAAGGCTTGGACTATAAGCTAAGTACAAAATATGAAATCTAGGATTTTATTGCAAACAAGAGCAAGATGTAAATAACTTTACACTAGCAGCATATATGACACATCAAAAAAAATTTGTTTATGTTGGAAAGTAAAACATTCAAGATTTTTGCATATATATAAGATATAACTTGAAAAGGAAATACAAGTGTTTGAAAGGAAATGATAAGCAAAATGTTGAAATATAGACCAATGCCAATATTGTAAAAGTTGCAAGATGTATAAAATGTAGTTGCAATAGAGATTGTATTGTAAGTGCTCTTGTAAATTTTATTATAAGTTTGTTAGGTGGGGTGATTGTTGTGAGTGCAAGTCACTATGTGATATGTGTGAAAAGCGATGACAAGAAAAGCAAATCTAAGCTTGGAGTGGCCTCTTATAGGCTATCCCTCAGATTGGATGTTGAACTATGCGGAGGTCCAACAGGGAGGATATCCCTTTGACTTCGCACACAAGTTCAAGAGAATGTCAGAAATCCAACACGAGGAGAACTAAGTTCTAAGAGGGCTCGTCTGACTTCACACACAAACTCTTTACTTTTCCAATTGAACAATAGCAACCAAAAGATTGTCCTATTAAACTACTCCACATTGACTAGCCCCCGTTCTATATGAGCTTACTTCCAGAGATCGAGACTAAACTTGCAGACGAAGGGCCAAGAACAATACTAGGGAAAATTGAGGGGATGGTTTATTTGCCAACATGAAATACTAAAAATAAATTGCAGAAATTGAAACTATTCTAGAAAGTGCAATTTACTCTACAAAATGAAATCTAACTATGCTAATCTAAAAAATTGAAATCTATTCTAAACGTTTTGCGGTGCTTGTGATTGATTTTATGGTTTATTTTAGCTTCTTTAAGTGAGATTCGAGAGCGTAAGCCAAAATTGCAAGAATTGAGACAATCACAAAAAGACATCGTTCCCCCCAGGGGGAATGAAGAGTGGGTACTATGTAGCCCATTGGTTTTATTAATGAAATTGCAATGATCTTTTTTGGGATGACTTGTGATCATTCATTAGGGGGATCACAAGTCTTTACAACATTTCCAATAAGTTTATTTATGAAAGGGGTGCTCACGGGGATCCTGGATAGTCCAAATCCGCCCAAAATGGACAGAGTCTCCCCTTAGCTGTCCACTAACCTGTCCCAAAAACACTTTAGAAGTGTCTTGGACTTATGTTAGAAAAACCCAAAAAACATCTAAGTAAAAAAATTAGTGAAAACAAACAAAATGAACTAGGGAAAGCAAGCTAGAAAGCTTGTCTCCTTAGGATCTTTGGTTTGCTGTTTTAGGACAGCAAACTAATGGCACTTAAAATGCTAGATATAGAAATGAAAGCTCTTAAATTAGACTAATTTTCATCCCTTTAAAATATTGCTCTAAAACTTGCTAAAAAGTAAAGTCTAGTGTGCTAGATCTACTTGAAATAATGAAACTTTGAAAGATACAAAATAGATCTAACTTATCTATGCATGCAAATAAAACTTGCTTTAGATTTAACTTTAAAATAAGAAAAAGATTTAGATCTTGCAAGCAAAAAGAAAGGTAACCGGAAAATACTAGAACTTGTTTGAGAAAGAGAGAAAAGAGTGTCGGATGGAAATAGATCTTGGGCTATGGAGTCCTCTTGGTGTATCGTAGAGGGAAATTGTTCCGATAGAAGGAAATTGAAGATATTGAAGACTCAAACTAGAGCTCTCCACTCCTTCAATCCAAAGGCCCTGCAAACTTGAATGAAACCTGCAAAGAACTTTGTCAAAGGTGGGTGCATCCACTTCTTACACATAAGATCTAGAAAACATGTCAATCAAACTAGAAGAGCATGAAATCATAGATCAAATATGCTAGAAATAACAAGATTTAGAAATGCAAGTTAGCTCTCTAATATCTTATTAATCAAGGACAAATGAACAAAGAAATTGCAAGAAACAAATTTACCATAACCTCAACACATCCAATGGAACAATGGGCATCCACACATTTGCACAACACCACAAGAATGACTTCCAAAGTCTTCAATTCTTTATTCCACAAAGCTTCAAAGCATTACAACTGCATAACTCTAGGTCTCCAAATCTAACTTTACAAACAGAGAGGAGCCTTCAATATATAGCACATTGGGTGGAGTTCCCAATGGAGGAGGGTGCACCACTTGGAGAGGACAGCGCACCGCACCACATGTTGTTAGAATATAGAAGATTGTGCTCGTTTTACCATTGACGATACCCTTGTCACCCAACCATTGGCTGAAGCCACCCTCTGAGCACCTTGACCTTGACTGAGAAGAGAATCCTGGTAGCAATCAATAGCCAAGAGAGGCTAATGCACCAAGCAAGAAAATAGAAACTAAGCTGAACAGATGATCCCACCCAGAAGCTAGCGCACCACTTTCCAGCTCTCCCAGAAACTTGCGCACCAAACTACTGTTGCCTGCAACTGCCTGCGCAGATTTAGCTCTCATTGCAACTGCTGAGATGTGAAATAATGAAACTGGCGCCCTGTATTTATAGTGCACTAGGCAGGCTAACTGGGGCCGACTTCTCCTTCTGGGTATCAATAAATTCAATTTAAATGTATTTGTTCAGCCGACAACTTGTCTAGGGTTTCCTTCAATTCTTTGCTTCCTTCCGGAGGATTCTAGTCTCGTCATAAGTCACAATNTGAATCATCATCCAATGTGTGTGAAGAATGTGAGCAGTGTATATCATCAACTTATAGATTAACTTAATCACAACTTGGCATGTAAAATGTGTTATAAACCAACTAAATACGTGAGCCAATAGGTGTGTGAAAAGGGTGTTTTTAGAGAGCTATTAGATGTTAAGAAATTTAGAACATTAAGACCTTAAACATAGGCTCATCAAAAACCACCAATCACTATGTAAAAGATGTTGTTAATCAAAGATGAGTTGCCAGCTCTTTAAGTGTGTGTAACTGTGTTTATGTTGACAGTGAGATGGTGAACAGTTCAGGGCATAAAAGACATGAACAGCAGATTAATAAAACCAATATATATGCACCTAAAATGTGAGCAGAGAATGATCTTAACAGCAGATTAAGTGTGTGGGAACTCTGTGTTTAGGACAGCTAAAACTTTGGATGATAAATCACAGTTCATTCAAAACATTTATTGTATGCACCCAAGATACAAATATTAAACCATTCAAAGCAGCTTAAGATGTATACAGTATGTGTTTATAAAGGACAGTGAATGCATGAAGATTGTAAGCAGCAGATTATTTAACCAAGCTTTATGTGCACTTAAGATGTAGGTATTGAACCATTAGAGAGCAGCTTAAGGTATGTGGAGTAAATGCTTGTGATAGTAAAAGATATTGAACAGCTACAGTTCTAGAATCACAAACAATTACTTGTAAAACAAACTCACGTATAGGCAACTTAAAACATAAGCACTTCACTTTTAAACAGCAGATTAATATGTGTGTAATGTAAGTGTCAAGGTGTGATAGTTTAAGAATTAAAAGCTTGCAATATATGTTGAAGAGTAGAAGCTTAATAGGCTGTACAGAATCAGAAGGCAATCACAAGTATTAAGCTACCAATATTAAAATGAAGACAAGCTTATAGAGGAGTGTCACATGTGTATCTAAGATGTGTAAGCACTTAAACCTTTTGCAAATGTATTTGGCCTTAGACCACTAACCAAGAGTGTTGTGTGTGCAGGAAGAAGACCAATAAGTATCAATATTGTGAGAGCTTAAGAGATCAAAAGATTTAGGTCACTAGCATATGCATCAAGCTATCAAGTCAAAAAAAGCCACATTACCATGTATGCACTCAAAGCATGTGAGCAAATCAGAACGTGAACATGTGTGAATGATCAAGCTAATAACCAGTGAGTATTGTGTGCAGTGATGAAGTCACAGGCCGTGGGCAAAGTAAGGTTTTAAGAGATGGCTGTGCAGTGGACCCAACAGGCAAGTGGATTGTGGACAGAAGGCTGCTGTGGAGGAGTGTCTACGAGAGCAGAGATATATCTAATATTTAGAGCACTAGTACCATGAACAGCAACTTATCAAACTCAACACATATATGTCTAAGTAATAAACGTTAAAAACACTAACCAATCAACTTATATGTGTGATGGGTGATGCAGGGATCAACCTAGGCCGTGAAGAAGGTGTTCAAACAAAACAGGGCCGTGAGGAGAAGGGGCACCAAAATGCAGGCTGGGCCGTGAGCCTGATGAAAGGCAGGCCGTGAGCAAGGAAGGTCAAAAGAAGACCTTAGGCCGTGAGCACAATGAGGCTGGGCCGTGGGCTTATGGTGGCAAATCAATATATATTAAAACCTAAGATCCAAACCACCAAAAGAAAATGCTAAGCTACTAGATGAAAACTTCAAGAAGGCAATAAACTTAGCAATATTAGAAACAACTAGATCATATGCTTCAAATGTAAACTAGATAACTTAGCATGGAGTAGATCTATAACATGTAAGCAAAACTAAGTCATCTAATCATTAGCATGTAAAAAGGGCATATGAAGCACTTAGAACGAAATAACTTGTAAATGGAAAACTAACTAGGATATATCAAATGAACAAATAATGAGAGAAAGGTACAAAAATAACTAGATCTATATGCTATATATGCAAAAGAATGACTAAACCTAGGTTAGATCTAAACTAGGTTATTTCTAGGGCCCAAAACTAGTTAGAGAACTTCAGAAATCTATGGAAAAGTAAAGGAGAAAGGGAGAGATGTTACCCAAGCTCTAGCAAGGTGAGCCTAGAAGCCTCCCGGGTGTTTTGGGCAGCAAATACCTTCAAGATCTGACGCTGTCCCAACAAAACCAGCAAGCTGAAAGCCTGCAAAGAGTGCTGCAAAACACCTAGAAAGATTATGGAAAATCCCTATGCATGCATAGGAAGTTTTCCAGCCAACAAAATAGGGTATAAAAATGATATATCTGACCTATCTAAAACTAAAACCAAGGCTGAAAAATGTATATGAGATGCCTGCAGAAAAAGTTATGACAGCAAGAAAGAAAGCTGGAGTTTGTGTAAGCCTCAAGGGAGGACTCTTTCTCGAATCTTGTCCCAAGTGAAACTTTAGAAAATGACCTGCAAAAGCTTAGTACACACAAGTATATGGCATAGATAGATTACTAGAACAACACTAAGAAGAGATCACTACAAACCTAGGTCATTCTTTATGAATCACAAACTAGTGATGGATAACATTCAACTAGTTTACTCAAGCAAGTCAATCTTAAACCCAAGATCTATCACCATAAACAAATCTGCAAAAAGTAGAGCAATATCACCTCATGTGGTGGAGCATAGAAGATCACTAAAAATGCACCA
>SNQJ01S0028413.1:115885-132084 GCA_010110895.2 Picea sitchensis | reverse complement strand
TCATACCTTAATAAAAGTAAGAGATTACTTTAATTTTTTTTAAATGTTATTTTGATGCTTGAAAAGCATTAAGAAAAGTGTTCCAAGATCACTAAAGTTTTGATGACTTAGAAGGCTAGGAAGATTGGTATTGTGACAAATATTTTGAAATTGAGATCTAATTTGAGTATACAAATGACACTCTAGGTGTTTTGGGGATGGCCCAACTTTGCATTTCACTACACATCTAATGATAATTAGTTCTTATTTTATCCTCTAATTCTTTATTGCACCATAGATTTTCCTTAAATTTAGCTTATACAATATTTTTAATATCATTGGTATTCTTTAGAGTAACTTATTTTTTTATTAATTATATAAAAATGTAATAGTATATTTAATCAATTATCAATTATTTTAAATATATATTTTTTAATTTTTACATAACACCTTGATAAAGAATTTGTTAATGGAAGTATATAGCATTGTCATAAAATTATGATAGAGGTTTTCAATATATGACAAAGGATTTATCACTATTTAAGTACTTTAAGAAAAGATCGATTTTATTTTTTGTCAAAAAGTGAATACCTTTGGTTACTATAGTTTTCTTGAATGGAGATTTTGTGTATGACATAATACTACAACACAGTTGTGTTTTAGAATTCGTAGGTCAAAATAAAATTCAAGATTATTGTTGCAGAGCCAAATTGTATTAGATTGGGAGACATTGAAGGAATTATTGAATGAATCCTAGGACACGAGATTGAAACCCTAAGTCAATGAAGAGGCCTTCTCTTAGCTCTATGTAGTAAGAAATCTATGCGTGAATTTGAAAGAACCACGATCCAAACCTTAATGATAAATTAGGTTTACAAGTACTTTCTATCTCTTATTTATTTCTTTTACTTTTTATTATGAATTCCAATATGAGAAATTCATTGCAAATATCAAAATCTCTGAAGGGGAGACCTAGAAAATTGATTCTGGATAATCTATATAAATGTATATAATCATTAGAGTAATGTAGAAAAATTATATATTTGTAAAAGATAAGAGTTTATTTCAACGTGTAGCGAATGGGTGAGAAACTCAGTTTAAAACATCAACACAAAGCTTACACAAAATATACACCATCAAGCAAGGCTTGAATAGTCTTAGACCAACATTTCGAATATCAAATGGAAATATGGAAGACTTATAAGAAAATGTGAAATACATGCATCATGTTACATCAGGCAATTCTAAAACACATATAATAGAAATCTCATCAAGTAGAAACCTCCTAATCAATAAGAGAGTACTATGATAACACTTGCACCAGTAACAAACAACAAATCATTCGCTGCATTAAGGAAAAAATACTAAGATGAATCTTTCATCAATAGATAACATCAAAGTAAGATTGTAACATAAATATGAAAGTAAGAGAAGCAATTGATCATTCAACTATTCAATATTTCTTAATTCTGATTACATACATTCTATAAAAATCTATTACAACTGAGACTAAATATATGAGTCTCAATCTATCACCACTCGAACCCTCTAATGGAGTTACATTACACTTTAAATAACAAATTACCTTCAAAATCTTCCTAGAACTCACCACCTAACTCCTACCTAGGATCCTGTTCCTTAGAGAGGTGTGGAAATAAGCAATCAACATAAATTCTAACAAAATGCTATATTCGAGGAAGTTGTTGGCAATATTAAATACAACTGCATCCAATCTATGGCATGTAGATTAAATGAAGCTAAATCTGAGGCACAATTGTCCCTTGAGTCCTAAATAATGCTTGAGGAGCAACTCAAAACTTATCTAACAACTGACAACCCTCCTACATATCGAAATCCAAGTAACTGTCCGGTCGCAGTGCATATGATGCAAACTGTTTTGGTTTTAGCAATTCACAACGCCTTTAGCAACATGTGCTGCACACTTTCTTGTAGGTGTCACTTTGCTCTCAAAACCTGTCATCTTATGTCAAAATTGTGCAAAAATCCTTCAAACCTTTGACGATTCCTGCTATAACCTCTAAATCACAAAAATGACTTTCAAAAATATCACATGAGCATAATAATAGCAACAAAATGTAAAAATGCTCCTTAAGGTTGTAAGTATGCATATATAAAGTCCATAGAAAAATTGATAATTTTGATGCAGAGATGATGCCTCATCTTCTTCTCCTAGTGGCCACTCATGCCAACATGTCCAGGTTTTGTTTTGTAATATGTTCCTTCAAGTGTTGCACTTCCTCCTTCACCTTCCTATTTTCATCTTGATGAGATCCATTTAGCCTGTACACATTCTTTATTTGCCTATGAAAATATATGGATATTTTAACCCAATGCTTTGCCTTTTTAACAATTTCTTCACCCATCTCTATAGTCTTCTTTAGATGATTCTTAGCATGTAGATTTTCCTTTTTCCACTGATGATTCTCAATAATTACATCTTTCAACTGTCTCTTGATCCTTTTGAAAGTGGGATCCCTCTCACCAGAAGGAGACTTGATCTCAATGATTTCTATTGGATTTTTAAGAGGCTTGGTTTTGATTGTTTGCTGAGCTAGTGCTTTGGATGCACCCTCCTCCACAAAGACATGCTACTTTGATACTGATCTTGTGAGTGGTCTTTTAGGATTAAATTTTTTTGCAACAACAGGTGGAGAAAATACAAGTTTCTTTCCATTTAAACTCCTTTCTTTGCTAGAGGATGCCTCCATAGGTGAAGGATTTTCCAGAAGAGAAGTTTTTTCCTCAAGAGGATGTGAAGAAACTTCACTTATCTTATCAGTAGACTGAGAGTACTTATCATTTTTAGTCATATTCCTCTTTTTAGTGGACTTTGAATGCACAATATTTTCAACAGAAATAGGTGTCTGTCTCTTTGATTGTGGTGTATGAAAAACATCTGGCTGAAATCCTGATGCAGCCAGGAAAGCATCCCAATCAATATTGGTCTTCTTCAACTCTTCTAACACTATCATTCCGATCAGAACATAATGAAAGACATTGGTATCCACCTGATTATACTTGTCCTAAACTCTATATGGCATCTTCCCAATGCTTCTAAATAGATAGAAAGGTAGATTCAAGGGTTCTTTTCCAGTAAAATGCATTAATAGTCTAATATGGTATTGATAGACCATATTAAAACTACCTTCACAAGTAAAATACCTCTGAATGACTCTGATCATTTTATCAAAATACTCCAACATATGATTTCTTGGCGCTCCCTTGGATAGGTTATCTGATTGATATTCATGTTTTAAGAATTCCTTAGAAAATGTAGAATTGAGGGCCATAGCCTTAAACCAACTTTCTCCATGAAATAGTATCTCTTTGGTTGTAGAAATAGACTGTTCCGAAACCTCAAACTTGAGTGTACCAAATTTAGTGTTTTTACCATTGAAATTCAGTGCACACTGCTTGGCAACCTCAGGATGTCCTCTCTGCATATTCTCACAAAAAACCAGGCATCCCACTCTCTAAAATGCCTCTCTGAAAAATGGGTATGAGTTTATTAGCTACAGGTCATGGGGCTCAACCCTTAAAATTTATCCTCCTTTATGAATATTATTCCCTTGCTGAGGGTCCATGAAAACTTAGTCAAAACCCCCCTCCTCTGATAAAAAATGTTACCAAATTATATGATGAAAACTGATAAATTAAGTTTCGACTGCTTGATACTTGCAAAAATAGGGTTTACTGCTAAAAGAGTTATGATAAAGCAATGTCGTTGACACTGAAATAAGGCTAAAATAAGAAATGGGAGGAGAGGATGAAAAACCAGAACTAGATAAAACCTCAACATAGGCCAAATTCAGGAAACAAAGTAAAACAAAGAATTTGCAACATAATTTCTCAGTTTGCAGTGCGCAGAAGAAGTTTGCAACAAATAAATTTTAGACTAGGGTTTTAGTCAAAAGGTTTTGGAAATTCATAGGTTTGGAAAGGAAGACGATCTTGAATGAGATGATAATTTTCAGACCTAGGTGAAGACACAATCATCGATGGTTTTATTTATTGAGAAAAAGGAGGGTTCATAGTGCATTCAATTAGCAATGCATACAACAAATACATTTTGTAGCACTAACATGAATTTGCAGCAGATAGAGATATGGCTATAAGAAAAGGCTGTAATTGATCTTTTTGACATGAAAAAAAAATCTTGGGTCTACATAAAGTTTAATATACAAGGATTGTGCAAGATAACGAAGTAAAAGGAGTTCAGAGTGCGAATGATATCAAACAGTTTGCAACAATTAGGGTTTGATGGTAATCAATCTTCAGGCAGTGGAATTTAGACATCAATCAAAGTACCTGTATATAGGGTTCGGTCCTTATCTGCAGAATACCTGAAGCAATCAGTCTTTAATGTTGTTAATCAATCATCAATCCACTACAGAGAGTTGGTAGTGCCAAGTTTCTGCAATAACAATGAGTCTGCAATGCAATTATAGTTCGCATTGAGATGGAACAGTCTGCAACACATTATTTGTAAAAGGAAATGAAGATAGAAAATGATAAACCATCCTACTGAAAATGACCCTTTAGATATGCTTTATGATGTGATGGCACTGAAAATAAGAAAACCAACTACATGGTTTCCAAAACATGATGATATGTGATTTAGTGCAAGATGTACTTTCTTTATTCACTACAAAATTTTAGGATAGTTTGCAACATATGATTTGACACACGATATGACTCCCAAACAGTAAGATGTGACATGAAAATTTCCTTTGTACACTTTTTTGGGACATAGCACTTGATGACGATGACCTTTAAAACAAAGATATATAACTAATAATTTCCCTTTCTGCTAATGATGACAACCACCATCATGACACCAAGACCTTCCTATAAGGACTCTAATCAGCTTTCATGACTTAAGAGACAATAAAAACATGATTTATTTACATAAAACATGACTCAAAAACCTTTAATAACCTGATCCTATGACTCAAACCTAGAATATGAAATGGATGACTCATATAAGAAGGACTGACTATATGACTGACACAGACCAATGGTCTCCTTTAGTGACTAAGCTAACAAATTTAAAAATTTGAAATATTTTGACCACTATACATCCTATGTGCTAACATTTGGCTCCACAGGGGATGGAGACCTCCCTGAGAAGGCTCTAAGAAAATTGCAGTTCCAATTCCTTATCCATTGGGAAAGGAGTCATTATTGAAAAATCTAAAACTAACTAAACATGTCGGTATTTGCAATGAAATTAAGTCACCCATGGATTTTTAGATTTTTTTTTTTTGAGAAAATGCCCATTGACTAGGCCACCATAAATTTTAGCATCCTCCCAATTTTTCATCTTAAAAGTATTATTGTGCAAAAATTTAGAAATATTAAAAGGACTAAACCAAATAGCTTCAAATTTACCATGTTTTCCTCTATCTTTCCTCTAAGCATCCCACTTGAGTACCAGGTCTCCAAGCTGAAAATACTCTTTCTTCACCTTCTTGCCAAATATTTCTTTAATTTATTGTTGATGACTCTGTGCTTTGCCAAACAACTACTCTTTGGTTCGTTGCACTTCCACAAGTTGATGCATCCTTCTGACCATGTCATTTGGTTCCCCTTCTTTATCTTGAATAAATTTTACCATAGGTAAAGCTATCTGAATAGGGAAAACAAATTTTGTTCCATAAACCAGTTGAAATGGTGTGGTGCCATTTGACCTCTTCATGGTTACTTTGTCTGCCCAGAGGGAAAAATTCAACTTAGAATCCCATGAGTTATTATTGTCTTCTAGTAATTTTTTGATAATATTCACTAATATTTTGTTGGAGGACTCTACTAAGCCATTACCCTGAGGGTAATATGGAGTGGAATGGCTAAGATGAATGCCAAAATTTTCAAAAAACTTCATAGAGGCTCAACTTTGAAGGTTGTTGCATTATTAATGATAATTTTATTTGGGAAACCAAATCTTGACAAAATATCTTCTAAGAAACCAATGATTACTTTGTTCGTTGCATTCCTGGTGGGAATGGATTCTATCCATTTAGCAAATTAATCTATAGCATTCAAAATCCAATGGTGTTGACCACTTGAGGATGGATGAATTTCTCCAATAAAATCTAGTCCCCACTGCTAGAAAGGACCAAATACCAAAATTGGTTTCAGAGGCAAAGATTTGCGCTGTTGTTTACCTGAGAATTTCTGGCATTTGTCACATGTTGTGATCTTTGCACACACATCAGTGAATAAGTTAGGCCAAATATACCCATATCTGAGTATCTTGTATGATGTGGTTCTCTAGAAGTGATGAACTCCACATAAACTCCCATGAAATTTATGTTGGTTGTGGAGCCTGATTATCTTCCTGATTCAGAGGTCCTTGCTTTTAGCCGTGTTTATACCCCATGAAGTATTTACACCCCAGAAGTATGTACACTCTTCCGGGGAGTCACGAAGTACCCCTATGAGGTCCGGGTGTCCATCCCCATTTGCGGGGGGTTTGCATTCTTGGGCCCCGGCTGAAGCCCATGGCTCATGCCTTATAAAGTATATTGTAATTTCATTGTAAATATGGACCGTTCATTATAAGGTGTGAGATCCTAGCAGTAGAGATTATGTTAAGGTTTTTTTCCTAGAAGGCAACCCTCTTTTATGAGGAAATTTATACGACTGGTCGGGGTCCGGGGTGTCCATCCCCCCGGCTGGGGGGTTTGGGGGCAAGCGGGCCCCCAGCGGGGGTTCGGGGGCGAAGCCCCCGAAGCAAAAATTGCCTTATAAAGTATATTGTAATTTCATTGTAAATATGGACCGTTCATTATAAGGTCGCAGATCTAACGGTAGAGATTATGTTAGGGTTTTTTTTCCCTAGAAGGCAACCCTCTTTTATGAGGGAAATTTATTGCAGCTATGGTTGATGGTGAATATTGTATTCTGAGAGAGGATACTGTGAGAGAAAGAAGAGGAAGTTACAGCGGGTTTTTCTGTAGGTTGTATCCCTTCATTTGCTGGATAATAATAAAGGAAGGACCTGGCAATTTATCTGGTGGACGTAGCCCACACTGGGTGAACCACGTAAATCTGTGTCTCTCTTGTATTGTGTGTCTTATGTGTTTTGTTTCTGCATTTGTTTTATTTTATTGCTCCGTGGTCCTGTTTTTTCTAACAATTTAGTCATAATTTGTTTTGCTTCCTCGGGATATAAACATATTAATAGAACCCTAGAAGGATCCTTCCAATATAAAATATGATAAAAAATACAATGCTTGACTACTTTAAGCTTCAGATCTATTACCTTAGTCTTCTCAAGTTCAGTAGGAGGCTGCAAATTTTGTAAGAAATAGATGATGTCCTTGTACCAGTTGCATTATGCCAACTTTGAGTTAATTTGTAGGTTGTTATTCTGAATATCATACTACTGATTTACTTAATTAGTGCCCCTAAAATTCACTCCCAATGCCCTACAATTTTATTCAGCTAGCAACCTAGCCAATCCTTGACCTTTTACCAGCTTGGTGGGCTTCACCTCTAAATCAAACTCTAAAATCTTAGAAATCCACTTTCTTCTTTTACCATCAATATCAGGTTGAATCATAATTTCTTTAACAAAACTTGAGGGAACATAAGGAATGCTTTTTGAATGAAGAACACACACCTTGAAAGCCTTAAGATCTTTGACTAAAGCATAAGCTTGCTTCTTCATTATATCGTACCTAACTTCAACATCTCTCAAGGCCCTACTGAAAAAGGAAATAGGCTGCTCCATACCATCTGAATTCTTCTGAAGAAGGAAAAAAACTAGTGTATCATCAAAGGCAAAGGAAAAAATCAGAAATTCCTTTGAGTAATCAGGAATTATCAGAACTGGGGAATCAACCAATGCTTTCTTTATATGCTCAAAAGAACTCCTAACTTCTGGTGTCCACTTGACTTCATTTCCTTTTCTCAACATGGAAGTGATGAATTTCACTAACTCAACAAATTTAGATATAAATCTCCTCAAAACGTTTATTTTACCTAAGAAGGATTGAATTTCTTTCTTAGACCTTGGAATAGAAATATTTTTGATAGCCTCTGCCTATTGGGGTCAATCTTTACACCTTCAGTTGAGACAATGTGTCCTAGAATCTTACCCTCCTTCATGACAAAAAGAGACATTTTTGGATTTAGGGACAGACCATACTTTCTACACTTCAAAAACACTTTCTTTAGATGTTGGTAATGCTCTTGATCAGACTTGGAAAACACTATAATATCATCCAAATAGATAACCACAAGATTGTCTTTCTCTCCAATAAATGCAATGTCCATTGCACACTGGAAAGTTTCCATTGCATTCATAAGACCAAATGGAATCTTGGCATACATGAATGTACCCCATGGAGCGGTAAATGTTGTCTTTTTTCTGTCCTCTCACAACACATAAATTTGATTGTAGCTCGAAAACCCATCAATCATTGAAATCCTCATTGAGCCTGTCACCCTTTGTAAAATGTGTTCCATTTTGGGTAAAGGGTAGCTTTCCTTTCTAAAACACCTATTTAGATTCTTGAATTCAACACAAAGCCTGATCTCACCATTTTTATTTCTGATAGGGACCAAATTAGCAACCTAATCAGAATACCTTGGAGGTATAATGATTTGAGCATCAAGCAATTTCTTGACCTCTTTCGCCATAATAGGCAATAACATTGGATTAATCTTCACGAGCTTATGTCTGAATGGATTAGTGTCATGTTTTAAAGGTATCCTATGCTCAATGATGCTGGTATCATAAGTCTTTAAGTCTTCATACTTCCATGAAAACACATTAGAAAATTCCTTCAACAATTTGACATATTCATCCCTCTGATTTTTTGATAAACTTTTGGACAATTTTACATATTTGGGATCTTCTTCAGTACCTTAATTACAGTCTATACAGTCTACATATTATTTAGAACTACTCATTTTAACAACAACATAATTATTATCAAAGAGCCTCTCTAAAGGAACCAACCCCTTAGGAATGTGATTGCTAGGAAATTGAACAATTTTGTGGTCTGCAATTTTGTTTAGAAATTTATCAGCATGCAGATTCTGACCATCATCTAAATCTTAGTCAATGTTCACGGCATACAATTCATCCACTGTCTCCAAAAAACTCTTTAATTCTTCATCATCTTCAAATACCTTATATTTCTTGAAATTTTCAGGAATGGCAGGTCTGTATTTGATCTCAACATCATATTTGATCTTTGAAGGCATGGGAAATTTGAAATTACTTGGAGAAACAACCAATGGATCAACTAATGAATTAACACTCCTAGGAATGTAAGAAATGTTTAATGCTGAGAACAATTTATCTATCAGATCCCAAACTTTGTTTCTGTAGGTTCTTAACCTGACATGATTAGTATGATAGATGTTTTTAACCTGCTGCATAATCAGTTCAACATTACAAAATACTGATAGACCCTCAATTTTCATCTCGCTTGCATCCCTAAGCCCTAGAATCAGAGCCTCATATTCTACAATATTATTTTTCACCTCAAACTCAAGTTTAAAATACAAGTTTATGACTTATTTGGAGGGAGAGATGAATACTATTCCTGCACCAGCCCCATATTTAGAATATGCAACATCAAAATACATCTTCCACAGTTGAACACCCTGTTTAGTTATTTTACATTTTGTTGATGATTGATTTTTGATCTCTAAGGGTGGTTAAGGGGAATCAACAAGATGAAGAATACTAGACCCCAAATAAATATCAACAACATAGATGGGAGGGTTTGTAGGATTATTATCATCACTAATGATATATGCCAGTGGAGCTTCTTTGTACAGTCTCTTGTGCTCACCCACAAAGATTGGTATTGTAGCATAAGAAAGATCCATTTGTAAAGTTCCTCCTAACCTATTGATTCATGATCTAGACAAAAACATCCCAAATTTGGGGGGTACATATACAACTACAATTTCCATGACCATGCTTTTCTTAGGCAATTAGAATAGTGTGACAACTATATCTTTAATAACCCCAAGACATTTTACTTTCCTTGAGTCAAAAGAGTACAAGTCATGACAAGTTTTAGTGATTTCCAAGCCTAGTTCATCCATGATATCCTTAGGCATCAGATTATGGGATGCACCATAATCCATTACAATTGTGTAAGATCTTGTCATACACATTCAAATAAGTGTAAAATGGAGGAGAAGAGTCATCTCTACCTTCCACCATGGGCCCCAATATTACTACAGGATTTTCATCTTGTAAATTGATAGAATCTGAAGGATATGGATGAGAAGTGGGCTGCCGAACCTTCAAAAATTATTTTTTGAAACCTTCATTTTTTACTAGCTCAAGCGAGGGAACATGTATTTTAATTTTTTGAATTTCATGCTCAAAGTTGAAATTAGACAGAGATTTTTCAACATCTTTCACCTCATGTGCAAAAGCTTTTATCACTAGTTTGTTTTGTCCTTCTGTTTCTTTGGCAGAGGTTGCTTTCACAGGAACATATGTCTTTTTGGACTGAGGGGATGTAGTTTCCTTCTCAACATTATTTTTTGATCTCAAGTTATATTTTTTTTGACTTTCTGTTTGGTACACATGATCTTTTTGGGCCAATTCATCTATTTGATTACACATCAAGTATTTCTCATACTCACTTTGAGTAATATGAGGTGAGGCAGGTTTATCTATAGCACAATGGATTTTTGTTTCTACTCCTTCCACCTCTTTTGCTTCATTTTCTTCATGAAAAATATTATTCTGAAAAGGGGCTTGAACTCTTTGATCTTGACTGTTCCTATGGTCTCTCTGCCAAAATTGAGGTGGATTATTTGGCCTTCTAAATTGATTTCTGTTTCCAAAGTATTGAGGATTTCTATTGTCTTGTCTCCCTTCAAGATTTAACCTTTCCATCTCTAAAGATAATGACTTGACCAACTTGGTCAACTCATCAACCTTTCGATCAATACTTGAAGCATCTAAAGAAGAAGCTTCTGTTTTCTCCTTTCCCTATCATATATTCCCCTAAACTTATCCGGTGCTAGTATATTTGATTCAACCTCCATGACAACATCTTGTATATGAGCCAATATTGCAGACCTTCTTTCTCTCAACAATAGATATAACTCTAGGTCAAAAGAACTTTTGATAAAATATGCACAAGAATAACAATATGAAGGAAAAGACTAACTAGCCAACTCACATTTATTCACAACAATGGTACATATTTATAGTATAATGGGTGATGCCACCTCATAGAGATATTTTCTCTAGATCCTAAAATCATGCATTATGACTAGGCTAAGCAATCTTAACTAACTCATTAGTCATCACTTGAGGATATATTAATAATATCCTAAATGAATAATACAAATATAGGTTACAATTAGACTTAGTGATTGGTTAAGGTAAGCCATAGGCTAACAAATTTCATAAGTTATTTTAGCAGAGGTCTCATTGGGCTTAATCTCAGCAGGAATCTTATTGTACATTTTGTTGAATCCTTTTGAGAAATATGACATAGATTCACCCTCTTTCCTTTTGAGATCCCCAAATTATGTAATGTAATACAAGAAATATTTTTTGTCACCCCAGTGCCTTAAGAAGGCATCATCCAGGGCTTCAATTCCAGATATTGAACCATGGGCTAAACTTCTAAACCATTTATGGGATTCCCCATATAGAATTTGCACAAAGACCGTCATCCAGACATATTCATTTTCAATGTTCAAGTTATCTGCATAATTGTAAAAGGAAACAAGATGTTCTTTTGCAGTAATGTCTTCTTCTCTAGTAAATTTAGGCATGTACTTAAGGTAATATCCTATTTGGAGAGCATTCATGGGTTGAGGAAGCACTAATTGTGCATAACTAGCAACCACAATGACATCCATTTTGTTCTGAGGAGGATTAACTCCTGCCATTAGATTTGGAAAAGGTGGACTTGATTCTTGGGAGAAGTAAGAGGTGATTTTGTAGGTGATAACGAGGTGTGTATAATATGAGGGTTTGAAAAAGGAGGAGTATGGGCTGAAGAAGATTCAAACTTAACAAAATTTGGATAATATTTAGGTATATATGATGGGATTTTAACAGAAAGTGAGGTTCTCTCTCCTTTGGTTTCATAATACTTAAATAAATGAGGAGTTGGAGAACCTGAGAAAGGAAAATCTTCCAAAATTTCAATTCTAAACCACTTGAAAATTTCAGGAGATGCAAGAAAATCAAATCTTTCTAAACTTTCTTCTTTCAAGTCAGGAGAAAAAGGTGCGTATCCAACATAAAAACCTTATAATTTATACTTTACAGGACCTTTAGCTATAGGTAAATGAGAAATCTCTGAAACAACAACTGGTGTATGAAAAACAAAGTCTGGCAGGTCTCCAGAAATACCTGGAGATTTGGAAGAGGAGGCTCCTTGCAAATATTTTTCCTTCTTAATGATTTTTTCTGGGTCAGGCTCAGGTGCAGCCAGAGGTGACTGTGGGTTAGCCCTCATATGTATTCTCTTGGGAGCCACAACTAAGCTTTTGAGTCGTCAGGTGCACTAAGTAGTCTGTCTATTTACTAGTTTCTGTACACCAACAAAACCAATACTATCCTTGTCGTACAACCCAGGGAAAGATATTCAATTTTTCCTCCCCGAAAATGACGCCAAAAATGTTATTACTAGAAGTATCACCTAGACTGCTATAGGTGTGAGCCTAATACCCATCAGAAAACTTGTAGATTTGTAAAAGATAAGAGTTTAGTTCAATGTGTAAAGAATGGGTGAGAAAATCAGTTTAAAACATCAACACGAAGCTTCCACAAAATATACACTAGCAAGCAAGGATTGAATAGTCTCAGACCAACATTTAGAATATCAAATGGAAAGATGGAAGACTTAACAAAAAATGTGAAATACATGCATCAAGTTACATTAGGAAATTATGAAACACATACAACAAAAATCTCATCAAGTAGGAACCTCCTAATCAATAAGAGAGTACTTTGATAATGCTTGCAACAATAACAAATAGTAAATCATTCAATGCATTAAGGAACATGTACTAAGATGAATCTTTCATCAATATCTAGCATCAAAGTAAGATTGAAACACATATATGAAAGTAAGAGAAGCAACTGATCATTCAAATATTCAATATTTCTTAAGTTTGATTACATACCGTTTAGAAAATTCTGTTACATATGAGAGTAAATATATGAGTCTCAATCTATCACCATTCGAACCCTCTAATGGAGTTACATTACACTTTAAATAAAAAATTACCTTCAAAATATTCCTAGAACTCGCCACCTAACTGCTACCTAGGATCTTGTGCCTTAGAGAGGCGTGGAAATAAGCAATCAACAAAAAATATAACAAAATGCTATATTCCATGAAGTTGTTGGAAGTATTAAATAAAACTGCATCCAACTCGTGGCATGTAGATTAAATGAATCTAAATCTTAGAAACAATTGTCCCTTGATGCCTAAATTATGCTTGAGGAGTAAATCAAAACTTATCTGACAACTGACAACCCTCCTACATATCAAAATCCAAGTAACTGTCAGGTTCTCAACGCATACACTAAAAACTGTTATGGTTTTATCATTTCACAATGCCTTCAACAACATGCGCTGCGAACTTTCCTATAGGTGTCACTTTGCTCTCAAAACCTGTCATCTGATGTCAAAACTGTGCAAAAATCCTTCAAACCTTTGATGATGCCTGCTATAACCTCTAAATCACAAAAACGACTTGCAAAAATATCATATGAGCATAATAATAGAAACAAAATGTAAAAATGATCCTTAGGGTTGTAAGCATGCATATATAAAGTCCATAGAAAAACTAATAATTTTGATGCAGAGATGATGCCTCATCTTCTTCTCTTAGTGGCCACCCATGCCAACATGTCTAGGTTCTATTTTGTAATCTATTCTTTCAACTGCTGCACTTCCTCCTTCAACTTCCCGTTTTCAACTTGATGAGCTCTATTTATCTTGTACACATTCTTCATTTTCCTACGTAGAGATATGGATTATTTAACCCAGTGCTTTGACTTTTTAATAGTTTCTTCACCCATCTCTATAGACTTCTTTAACTGAATCTTAACATGAAATTTTCCCTTTTTCAACTATTCATTCTCAGCCCTTACATCTTTTAGCTGTCTCCTGAGCCTTTTGAAAGTGGGATCCCTCTCACCAGAAGGAGACTTGATCTCAATGATTTCTATTGGCTTTTTAAGAGGCTTGGTTAAATTTGATTGTTTGCTGAGTTGGTGCTCTAGATGCACCCTCCTCCACAGAGACATGCTGATTTGTTGCTGATATTGTGAGTTGTATTCTAGGCTTAACAACTTCTGCAACAACACGTGGAGAAACTACAAGTTTATTTCCCTTTAAACTCCTTGCTTTTCTAGAAGATGCCTCCATAGGTGAAGGCTCTGCCACATGAGAAGTTTTTTACTCAAGAGGAAGTGAAGGACCTTCACTTATCGTATTAGTAGACTGAGAGGAATTATCCTTTTTAGTCATATTCCTCTTTTTAGTGGACTCTGAATGCATAGTCTTTTCAACAGAAATAGTTGTTTGTCTCTTTGATTGTGGTGTATGAACAACATGTGGCTGAAATCCCGATGTAGCTAGGAAATCATTCCAATCAGTATTGGTCTTCTTCAACTCTTCTAACACTAGAATTTTGATCATACCAGAATGAAATGCATTGGTATCCACTTGCTTAGACTTGGCATGAACTCTATCTAACATCTTCCCAAGGTTTCTAAACAGATAGAAGGGTAGATTCAAGGGTTCTTTTCTAGTAAAGTGCATTAATAGTATAATATGGTATTGATAGACCATATTAAACCTACCTTCACAAATAAAATTCCTCTGAATGACTCTAATCATTTTATCAAAATACTCCAGCATATGATTTCTTGGCACTCCCTTGGATAGGTTATCTTCTTGATATTTAGGTTTTAAGAATTCCTTAGAAAATGCAGAATTCATGGTCATGGCCCGAAACCAACTTTCTCCATGAACTGATATCTCCGTGGCTGTAGAAATAGACTGTTCTGAAACCTGAAACTCCAGTGTACCAACTTTAGTCTTTTTCCCATTGAAATTCAGTGCAAACTGCTTGGAAACCTTAGGATGTCCTCTCTGCATATTCTCACAAAAAACCATGCAACACACTCTCTGAAAAATGGGTTTGATTTTATCAGTTGCAGGTCATGGGGCTGAACCCTTACAATTTCTCCTCCTTTATGAATATTCTTCCCTTGTTGACTGTCCATGAGATCTTAGTAAAAACCCCCCTCCTCTGATAATAGTTGTTACCATATTATATGATGAAAACTAATAAATTAGGTTTTGACTCATTGATACTTGCAAAAGTAGGGTTTGCTACAAAAAGAGTTATGTTAAAGCAATGCAGATGGCACTGAAATAAGGCTAAAATACGAGATGGGAGGAGAGAATGACAACCAAGAACTAGATAAACCTCAACACATGAAAAATTCGAGAAACTATGTAAAACATAGAATTTGCAACACAATTTCTCAATTTGCAGCGAATAATTTTAGACTAGGGTTTTAGTCAAAAGGTTTTGCAAATTTATAGGTTTGGAACGAAATACGATCTTGAATGAGATGATACTTTTTAGACTTGGGTGAAGACACAATCAACGAGGGTTTTATTTACTGAGAAAATAGAGGGTTCATAGCACATTCAATTAGCAACGCATACAACAAATACAGTTCGTAGCACTAACTTGAATTTGCAGTAGATAGAGCTATCACTGTAAGAAAAGGTTGCAATTGATCTTTTTGACATGAAAACAAGAATATTGGGTCTGCATAAATTTTAAGATACAAGGACTGTGGAAGCTAACCAAGTAAAAGGATTTTGCAACACAAATGATGATGCAGGAGCATCCTTTCCACCTCAACAACACGCCAACTATTCAACACATCAAAGCGCATTCAAGGAAGGGAGAGGCGCAACCCTCCAATTTTTAAATTTTAAATGTAAATTTAAATGCAATTAAATGTTGTAAGGGTGATAAAGTCGAGTTGATTCACTTGTAAGTCGCCTTTAATGGCTAGTTGTAGGCTGATCTAGATCCGATTCGGACTAGATTTTCATTTAATGTAATAAGCCTCAATAGATAGGCGTTGTAATGGTGATTAGACACCACTAAGTGTAGTTGGAGGGAAATCTCTATGAGGCCCTCTTGTATAAATC
>SNQJ01S0028413.1:83146-99734 GCA_010110895.2 Picea sitchensis | reverse complement strand
AATATATATACGATGAATTAGTCAAACCACCTCTTAATAATATCCTATACAAGATGGGAGAAGAAATATACTTGGCTAAATAATATCCTATACAAGATGGGAGAAGAAATATACTTGGCTAATGCAAGTTCTACTCCCTTTCTTTAAGACACTTCATCATATCAAAAATAAATGTGACAACATTCAAATGTTCAATAGAACATCAACTTTATTATAGTATATGAAGATCAAAATTTTAAGAAATTAGTTCCCATATATACTAAAATTTTCACAACTTGGACATGGCGAAACAATGTGTGTGATTTTATATTTTTTTTAATACATAGATGGTTGAGAATGATATTAATATGAATTTTTTTTATTACATTCAGGCTAACCATTTTGCACCAAGGAATTTGATTTTCTAATACACAATTTTTTGTAAATTTGTATTCTTAAAACAATTGTTCAAATTATTGCAGTCATATGATCATACATCAAGGAACAAAGTTATTTTATGAATTTTATTTGACTATTTGTATTAATATGTGTATAAATTTGATAGCCAATATTTAAAATAAAAATTCATATAAATAGAGATGCATTTCTTACCTAAAAAAACTTATAATTACTTGATAATGACTATTAAGTGGATTATTCAAACTAACCAAATATGGGTCATAGATGAATGAATTTGAACATTTTTGTTGTTGTTGAGCATAAAATATGACTTTGAACATTTTTTGTTGTTGTTGAGCATAAAATAAATATGCATTTCTTATAGGGAAAAAAAACAACTTATAAAAAAATAAAAATAAAACTTTATAATGAGTGTTAAATGTACTATTCAAACTAATCAAAGATGTGTCAACTTTATAATGAGTGTTAAATATACTATTCAAACTAATCAACAAACTAATCAAAGATGTGTCAACTTGATAATGCGTGTTAAATGTACTATTCAAACTAATCAAAGATGTTTCATAGATGAATGTATTTTAACTTTGTTATTGTCAAGTTTATTTCTTTCCTTGGAAAATATTCTACAATTTTATTAATATAATAAAAAGAGTACATTATAAATATGTTTGTACAACATTTTTTCACTTATGTATTTAAAAATTAAATAAAAATTAAAAGTTACAAACATGTGTGTGGACAAATACCATATATCATATCTATCCAATAACCTTGTTTTTGCTCATCATAAAGATATGTAAAAAAAAAAAAAAACTATACAAACATTAGTTTACCTATCTCATCCAAGCCATTACAAAAAGGATCTAATAGGTTCTCATCCTCTAATAACCATCAATAAAACATACACTTGATAATAGATTTATAATAATTTTTACAAAATCTCTACCCTTAAATAAACTGAAAATCAACATTGTGTCTTATAGGACTTTGTGTGAAACTTTTAATCATAAAACTATCAAGCATTTTATTTCCCAATCCATAACTTTTTATAAATTTTGTGAGAGAAAAAAAACAAAACATTTAGAAACAAATAGAAATGTTTGAAATCATGGTCCATGGAGGATCGCTTCAAGCATATCCTCCTATGGGTCCACTTTATCGTCATCCATGAACTCCTAATTCTCAAGGTTAATAACAAAGTGGGCCTATGTTGCGCCATGTTCCATTTATTGGACATGAAGATTCCACGAGTCATTTTAAATCTCTAAGGATAATAAATTACCACCAAGACATGGGATCTAAGAGAAACTTGAATCCACAAGAGGAGGCGATGAAATGACTTCAGGAGGGATGTCCATGTGAGTGACAATTCTTCTTATCATTTGCCACAAAGTTGTGACTTAGACACTGATTTCTTCATGTGTGCTTCAATTTATTGTCATTAATGCATCTAATACAATTTTTCATTCAAGAATTATCGAGATGTGGTTGGTAGAGTCCACTCCACAATTGTCCCGCATGCCATTATCCTTTTTTATCTAACTAGATAACTCATCCTTCCACTTATTCCATATATTCATCCAATTTATTATGTTGCAATGTCATTCTACAACATCCTTACCACATCTTTTCAAACCCCTCTTCACATACTCAAGCTCATAGAGAACATAGCAGCACTCTAGTAGTGGCAGTGAACCCTCATCCAAATTGGTAGAACTAAAACCAAATAGAAAAACACATCTAGAACTAGAGCTAGAACTAAATACAATACCACAAATAGAACTAAAACCACAACCAATAGAACAATGTATAGAGCGCCAGCCCAAATTTCCATGGGGGAATACCAAAGCTTCTAAGTAGATCTTAAATGAGTGCATACCCACTTTGAATTCTCTCCATTTCCATATGAGAATCGTGTTCTCTGTATCAAAATCCAAACACTTTAATTCAAAGTTGAGCAACACATATTGTGGTCCAAAAACTAACCAATGTCAATGCCTTTCAAAACACTCAAAATTGTATGGACAACATTGATATGCAGAGAGGTCTGTAAATATTATCAGCACTTGGTGCCAATTAAACTTACATTCTTCCCACACCAGAAACATTTTACCCTTCAATAACTCCCACATCATAGTCACGATGGAGGTATTAAAGTATGATTGCTAGAGTTATGACTCTCCATCTTGTTCATTGTGCATGCCAAGTCATGTGTTAATTTGAGAGGTTATCACCATAAAAACTATACACAACATAAGTGGCGGGAGTGGAACATCCCCCATTTATAAAACACTACCCCTCTTCCATTCTAATAGTCTTGTTAGATTGGTCATTAGCATAAGACTCAATGACATTAATAAAAAATAATATGTATCTTATCTTATGGTGATATACTTCCATTTATAGTATCTTGTATTGCCTATAAAACAGTATTTGATAATATCAATATTCCTACTACTTTCATCACCCCAAACATAGATAGAAAACCTATTGCAATGTTGCATGCAATTATGTCTATGATTTCATTGTATTACCCCTATATAATATATCGTAGTCTATCATTGTTCTTGAGATTTAGCAAATTAGGATTTTCATAGACTCTTCATGATTTATAGCCTACTTATTTAGTTCTATTGAATACAATAATTCCTTTTGAGTGCTTAAATATTTAATATTTAATTAGAGTAATAAAAATAATTACAATAAAGGAAATAGTTCCTTGGATTACTTTTTCCATATAGAATGGAATTTATTAAAGATTGACAAAAATTAATGAAGTCTTTGTAATAGATTTTTTCCAAATTTATCGAAATATGTATTATAATGACCTCGTAACAAGTTTTTCCCTATTTGTTGGGGATAATTATATTTGAGAAAATCTTATACAAAAGAAACATTAGAGTAAATTTGGATCTAAAATTGGCCTCCTAAGGAAAATTTTAAAATTGTAAAAGCATATGCCACATCACACCAAGCATATGACATGTCACACTAAGTTAGAGATGTTATCTAGTGAAGGTTAATCTATATTGTCTCATTAATGATAGTTGTCAAGTAAGTTGGGTTAATGTAGAGTTGAGGGGTGAAAGTAGAAAATAATAATAAAAGTTTTAGATTATTGTATACACAAATGATATAGTGCCAAAATATGTAGATTTATGATGATGATGATGATGATGATGATTAATGTCTATTAAGATCGAAAATTGGTCTATTGGACTTTAAGAAAGGTAAGAGATTACTTATATTTTTTTAGAATCTTAATTTTTTGCTTGAAAAACATTGAGATAAGTGTCCCAAGATCACCATATTTTTGTTGACTTATGAGGTTAGGAAGGTCGACATTGTGGCATATATTTTTAAATTGTAATCTAATGTGGGTATGCCCAGGGCACTCTAGGAGAAAGTGATTTTTATATTCAACCCTCTTTGTGTCACAAAGATGATAGATTCGTGCATCCCACAGTGTTCCCAAATTGTCCAATCCCCAGTTTCACTAAGTAGGTCATGGAGTTGGTTTGTATTTTAGCAATGTTGATTTTTTTCTTTGTGCTAGTCAAAACTAAAAGATACTATTGATCTGCTAGATTAGGGTTGACAACCTTCTTGTACTATCTTATCTTCCTTTTATCTTCTAATTCTTTAAGTTCAGATGTAACAATATTTTTAATATTATCAATATTCTATAGAATGACATCTTCTTGTATTCTTGAGTGATTTAGCCGAGGCTTGGTGTCTTGATGCCACCCTTGCTTGAGTCATTGGTGGTTTTGGTTGGAGTTTGAAGAAATTTTTGGGAGCCTCTTTTCATCCACATTGGTTATCTTGGTCTTTCACATTAAGTACCAAATCATGGTTGTGTACTCTATGGGGGAAAGGGCCGCTTCTATGAGGAGGATATGATAGGGTGTATTGCCTTTAATTTTGAGATTATAAGTTATAAAATTATTTTGGATCTTATCTATCTTTCTCTAGGACTCTTTAGAGATATTGCATCCCAAAACTTCACATCCATACATGATGACAAGAGTGTCAAAGAGGAATTTTTTCTTATCCCACAGCCAAAGGTCCACTAATTTACACTTGTTTTCAAGTCCGTAATAAGCTTTCAACCTTCCATTTATCCTTTTCTTGACACTATAGCTCCAATTGAGATTGTGATGAATATTGATTCGAAGATATTTGTTTGAAGGCACTTCCTCCAAGATATTGTTGTCATATATGAAAGTGTCATATAGGTGATATTTTTGGATTTGATTATCATAACCTTCATTTTTTAGTGTTCATGGTCATACCCATGCTAGAGCAGAAGTGATTGAGGATTCTTAGATGCTTACCGAGTTCATAGGGATTCATTTCCATAAAAAAATATCATCATCATAAAGAAGAAGGATGATGACTATACCAATGAGAGTCAGGCTAGTACAACTAGCATGTTCCAACCAATATTCTAACTTATCAATGTATTCACCAAAGAGGGTAGGGGGAAAGGGAAAACCTTGCTTGAATACTATATTACAATTAATTTCTTTTGACCAGTCCTAAGTGTTCCTAAACATGGTATTAACACTCTTATATATCCTTACTACAATAGCTCTCATCCTGGAATGAACTTTTAGCTCTTCTAACCTATTCCAAAGGTTAGTCTTGGGAACTATCAAAATATTTTCTAAAATCAATGAAACAACAAAGGAGATTGGTTTTTTTATTGTGACACTCCTTTGCAATGATTCTAAGTGTAACAATATGGTCCATAGTTGAATCATAGCCTCTAAAATTGGCTTGGCCTTTAGCTTTTTTCCATGGCTTTCAAGCCATATGTTGATCTTCTTTTTCAGAATGCTTTTATATAGCTTGGCTAATATGGGTCTAGTCATAATGGTCTTTTAATTAGAGGGATTACTTTTATCCCCACATTCAAAGATGGGAATAGTGAGGCTATGAGTTCAAGGTTTAGGGAATCCTAGATTGACTGCTAAATTGAAGATCTTGTGTATGTGAGGGATGAGGATAGACCCTCAAATTTTTAAGATTTCATCTTGGTATCGTTTGATGTCATTATCTTTCCATTTTTTGAGTCGCTTAACCCAAAACTTTATGTATTCTATAGAAAATGTTTCATCCTCTATATAAACATTTGGAATGATATCCATAGAAATAAGGGATTCATAAAGAAGTTTTAGGTAGGAGTTCTAGTCCTTTAGGGGAATCATGTTATTTTCTTTATTTTTACGAGTCAAAATTTTCCTCTAGAATATCTTAGGATCTAGTTTTGATAGGTGCAGAAGCTTCTCTTACTTTCTATTTATGTAATGTCTTTTTCTTTTTAATTAGGGATTTGTATATTTTTATCAAATCCAATTGTAAATACTCATTAGAGACGTCCCTAATGGATTTTCAAGCAATTTTACACTCATCATACCAAGGGTTGGCCATCCTATTTTTATTTTTACATAACTCCTTGATAGAGAACTTGTTAATGGAATTAGAGAGGGTTGTCATCAAATTATGACAGAGGTATTCAATATTGTTCTTATACAATAGGAGTTTTAATTCAATATCTGAGTGTTTTAAGAAAATATCAAATTTATTTTTGTCAAAAAAGTATGTTCCTTTGGTTACCATAGTTTTCTTCAATGGATCTTTTGTGCATGACAAAATTCAGAGTCAGGGATAAAGGACTATGATCATAGTTAGGCTCATGGTAATTTAAAAGGTTGAAATTTTCTATTTAGTTGTATATGGGTAAATATGACATCACATAGTCCATGACACTACTTCCCAACCCATGGATACAAGTCATTTGGATAGAATTTGGCCACTTCATTAGACCACTACAAATTATTAGATCTTGAGAACTACAAATCTTGATTAGCTCCGCACCAAATAAAATCTTGATCAGGTCTTCATAGTTTCTTTTGTACATGTTATTGAAAGCAATGTCCTCGTCTAAACAAAGAGGATTAGGGTTGGAATAATTTCTTAGAAGAATACCTTGATTAGTTGTAGTTCTAGCATTAAAGTCTCCTAGCAGGAGGATACTACCTTCATTTCTTAGGTTCTAAATATTTCATTCTAATATTTTATGGCAACGATTCTTATCTATATTTTTTTCTTATAAAAAGTAGAACTGATAGGCGCAAAGTAATAGGTTGCTATATAAATATTATTAGCATTAATATACAAAATATCCATCCATGTGTTGATTGAGAGGGTATTTATTATGAATCTGAATTTGAGGAAAAATGTTCATTTTTATGTATGGACCTTATATTCTTCATGCTCCCAAGTTTCAACTAGAAATATAATATCAAATTCACTCGGGATCCAACTTAATTTAGGCCCTTTTCTCCATGGAAAACCACATAAATTATATGAGAGGATATGGAGTGTACCAAATTCCTATTTATTATTATCTTTCTTGTTTCTATCCATGATAACAACTTTTTAATTCCTAATTATTTCCCATTTTTCTTCCTTCCTAGCTTCTTTTACCTTATGAACCTCCTTCCTTAATTTTGTTTAGAATTCTAGAATAAGATCTTCATTTATAAATATTCCTAACCCTTTTAATCTTGGATTTTTGTTGAGTATGCCATATTTATGGTCATTAGAGATTACTTTAACCAAAATCAACTTAAATTTATGTTCAATTATTTTTCCTAGCCTCTTTTCTTCTATGAGGCAAGTTGTTTCAATTTGTGATTTATTTTTTAGTTCTTCCTTTACTATTGTGAGTGTGTCCTCGTTTTTCTTCTCTTTTATACCAAAAACAATGAGGTTCAAGACTCTTTTGTTATGTTCATGGTATGAATCTATGAGATTATGCATTTCCTCTTTGATGGGTTTGATATCCAAATTATGTTTCAAACTATTTAGAGCCAAATTGTTCATCAACTTTTCTTCTATATCTTTAATCTTGTCCCTGATGAAATAAAAGTGGCACAACAAATAAAATGTACATATAAACAAAGAAAGGGACACCGGGATTATGCTCAAGAAACCCCTGAAGAGGAAACTATATTTATTCTATAATTCTCATGTGTTACAATCAAGTGTACAAATGGCCCCTTATATAATGATAGCTAATGACAACAACTATTTCATAATTAGATATTCCATTCAAACCAAGTTCATAACTTTCTCCACAATATCTCCACAAATCTCTCAACAAATATGCATCCATAACTTATCTCATTTCTCCTCATTTCTCATTCTCATGTACACTTCTCAAATTAGTTTACATCATTACAATTTCATCATATTATTTAGACATTATTCATTAAACATCACAAGTAGGAGTTATTTCTTTCATATTCCCCTTAATGAATATTTGCAATCCAATCATTTATGTTTCTCACTTGGTCCTTTGAAATGGTCTCATCTTCATCTTCATGTTTAGTCTTCTTGCAATCTTTGGTCTTTTGTTCATATGTATTCATCCTCAATCATCTTCTTGTACATGTAAAACATAAACATTGTTGAAGTCCATATAAAAAAGTTACCATCCACCGAAATACATGGGTTGCTAGATGTTGTATCCATCAGTTCTATTGGAAACTTTTTTTCTTGCATGATTCATCAACCAGTCTTGCATTACATGTCTTCATACATGAACCTTTTACTCCCTTGCATCATCATTAGTCATCATCCTAGGTTTTCTTTGGCTTACCCGTACCATACTCTCAATGCACCTACATTAGACTACCAAGGAAAAAAATACTTATTCATGGGCTCTTTTCCATGAGTTCATTGATGTTGCTACCACGTTGGTGGATTTCTCCTCTAATCCACTCTTCCTCTAGATTTAGATGCCATCTCACAAACTTTTGTTTCACAGTTTGCTTTTACAAGTCCCTTTTTCAGGACTTGCAATCTCCCTGGCTACCTTAGATCAGTAAACTATGCAAATCCCTTTTTCACGACTTGCAATCTCTATTTCATGCTCAACTACTCAAGTCCCTTTTTCATGACTTGAAATCTCTCTAGTTGTCTCATATCTTTTTCTAGTCATAGACTGCCTCAAATCGACATTTTTTCCCACATTCAAGCTTCTCCTTCCAATATAACAAATTATGGGGTATACATGCCTCATCAAACTTACATCAAGTACATACAATTTCATATACATGTTCATCTTGGGCTACTCTAAAACATATTAACATATGTCCAAGTAATTTTTCAAACATTATTCAAGGACCATTAAACTGCATATGGATGTCTTTTTCATGGATTTACTGCATCTAAATCAACACATGGTACTATTTGTTCTTTACCTTTCTTTCATTCCTTCTTCTTGCTTCTACTTTTATGTCTTTCTTTTGTTGCGTCAACTCTCTTCCTCTTCCAATATTTCATTCTTCTGCTCATTTTCCTGTGCCATTTTCTTCACTGCTTTATCCTTCACCATCATTTCCTCTTTTCTCTTCAATATGCCCTTTCCTTTTGCTTCTTCTATTCATGTCTAGGAGTCCTTCGTCTTTCTTCTTTATGTGGCATTTTCCTTCTACTAAGCCCTTCATTTTGCTATCCATGTTCTTTTCAACTTTTCATCTCAGCTTCAATGTGCTCGCCTTCTTCCTCAACAAGTATTTATCGCCTTTCTATATACCTCACCTAGGTTGTCTCTTTCTATGAACCTGGTCTTTTGGTATCTATGGTCCTAATTCACCTTGGACCTTTTCTCTAAACTATTTACTCTTCAAGCTTCAATAGTTGTATGGATTTTTCTTTCAACCAAATTCATCTCTTCTTTTCTTCTTTCTTTCAATTTTATCTATCATCTTCTCTGTCATGGAGTCAGCAACTTCATCATTCTTCATTATTTGTTTTTCTTATGTCATATTCTTTTGTCATGGAGTCAATATCTTCTTCTCTAAATCTTCCACACAATACCTACGTGAAATTGTTTCTTGTAGGAAGGATGTCTCCATCCAACAACACACCTACAATCTTCTCCATTCATTTGCAATTATGTGCTTGCAAAAATATGTTTCTTGCTAGAGTTGGTCAAGGTCCAACAAGACACCTATGACTCTAGTTTGGTAAACTTAATTGATGCACCATTGTCATGAGTTGACATGACTTTACTTTTACTTTCAACTTGGATTGTCTCCATCTTTGCCTTGAATTTTGACTTTGACATGACTTTAACTTTGCTTGAAATTTACTTTGACTCCAAACTCTCAACTTGACTTCAATTATTTACATCAACAAACTCATGAATTGAATATAAATTTAAAACTTGGGTGTCAAGTACAACCGATCGTGCACCCATAGTGTTTCACGATATACATTCTCAGACTCTCAACTTGTCTTTGGATCATTGTGTTAATAAAAATAATCTCAATTTTGACTCCTCACAACAAACATCTCTTGAATTCAAGATAATTCAACATTTCAAGATATAGACTTTGGCCATTTTCAAAATTTCAAGATATAGACTTTGGCTCAAACTAAATAATTCAACAAAATATTGACCTTTCATGACTTGGCTGGCTTTGCTCATGTACTCTCACTTACATACTTAGAGCTTCAAACTCATTTGGCACTTTTACTCATGGCTTCAAACTCATTGACTTCACCCTTTTACAAATTTTCAAATAAAAGCACTTTTACTCATGGCTTCAAACTCATTGACTTCACCCTTTTACAAATTTTCAAATAAAACATAAACCCTTTTACAATAATATGTGAAGACCTTCCTTTTTTCATAACTTAACCTTTAACTTGATCTTATTGACTTCAAGTTCTACCTAGAATTGAACTTTAACATCAATTTCAACTTTAGTTTTAACTTTAACTCCTTGTCTTAAAAATAACTTAAAAGCCTCATAATAACAATAATCTTGTCAATAGTATGTGAAGACCTTTTTTTTTCATAACTTAACCTTTAACTTGATCTTATTGACTTCAAGTTCTACCTAGAATTGAACTTTAACATCAATTTCAACTTTAGTTTTAACTTTAACTCCTTGTCTTAAAAATAACTTAAAAGCCTCATAATAACAATAATCTTGCCATTGACAAGTGACTTTGTACTTTCAGTGACTTTAAAGTATGGCTTCATATCTCAACTTTCCTAAATGGACTTCGACTCCACATCAATATTCTTCACAATTTTTATTAACAATAATATTGTCATTGACAAATGACTTTGTACAACTATGGCTTCATATCTCAACTTTCCTAAATGGACTTTGACTCCACATCAATATTCTTGACAATTTTTATTTTCAAGATTGACATTGACTTGAATGCAATTCTAATTAATCTTAATTCTTGTCTTAACTAAGAAAATCAATTTAAGAAGGTTTAACACCCTTCAAAAACAAAAACAAATTTTCCATCCTTGTTTTCTGGTGGGTTTTCAATTGAATATATGCTAGAAAACAGAGTCGATGCCTATGACTCAGTCGCCATGTTTTAGCTGGTTAAAAACGGAGCCGACTGTAGGAGTAATGTGCATCGATCTGATCTTTAAGAGCAGCTTCTGATAGAGTTTGTGGGAGGAAAAAATCAAGATATATTATGTTTCTTTCAGCAACAATCATGCGACCATCTTGACAAGCTACATGCAATCAGTAAATACAATGGAAACATATGCGTGGATTTTGATTATGCCACATACAAATTCATATTCTGCAATTTTTTTACTTTAATTAGAACGCCTCCTCCATAGATCTGATTACTCATCAGATATATGTTTTGCAACATCACATACTCCGACATTCATCCTTCTACGCACCCACTGAAGTTCTGTCGGACTGAAAATAACCTGCAATCATTGATGTCCAAGCTCCTTAACAAATTTTAAATTATTGATATCAGGAACCACTGCTATGCCACATGTGATTGCTTTCTCCCCGGCCTGGAGGGTCTCTCTATTTCCATTGTTTCTTGCTTCTGCGCCATTAACCCTAGACTACGCCCATCGACATTTCCGATCCAGACTTCAGTCACATCTGCAAAGGGTGCTTTCGAGATCCCAGATCACTAATTCCATAATGTGTGTGTGGGGCCACCACTCTTCTGTTGTGACACACACGGTTAGCACTCACTAACTCGGTAGAGCCTTGAACAAATCTACTACACACAGCAGGAAAATTATCGCTGCAAACAATCTACTTCAGAACAGTCGATACACGGCCTTGCATGAGCAACTAACGCACAACGTGCATCACGAACAATAGAACAAATGTGAAATGGCTTTCACACTCCATTCATCTCTATCCATTTTGACTACGATTTCCATGTGGAGTATGTTCCTTTGTCAGGTCCTTCTTATATGAGTCATCCATTTAAGCTTCTAGGCTTGAGTCATAGGGTCAGGTTATTAAAGGTTTTTTAGTCATGTCTTATGTAAATAAATCATGTTGTGATTGTCTCTTAAGTCATGAAAGCTGATTGGAGTCCATTTAGGAAGGTCTTGGTGTCATGATGGTGGCTGGATTTTCATGTCACATCTCACTGTTTGGGAGTCATGTCATGTGTCAAATCATATGTTGCAAACTCTCCTAAAAGTTCGTAGCGAATCAATAAAGTACATCTTGCACTAAATCACATATCATCATGTTTTGGAAACGTAGTAGTTGGTTTTCTTGTTTTCAGCACCATCACATCATCAAGTAGCTTTAAATGGTCGTTTTCAAAAGGAGGGTTTATCATTTTCTATCTCCATTTCCTTTTGCAAAGAATGCGTTGCAGGTTGTTCCAGCTCGTTGTGAATTGCAATTGTGCTGCAGATTTATTGTTGTTGTAGACTCTTGGCGTAGCCAACTCTCTGGAGTGGATTAATGGTGGATTAACAGCATTAAAGACTGATTGATTCGGGTTTTCTACAAACAATGAGCAAGCCCTATATACAAGTACTATGATTGATGTCTAAATTCCACTACCTGAAGATTGATTACCATCAAACCCTAATTGTTGCAAACTTTTTGTTTGTTGCAAATTGTTTCATATCATTTGATGTAGTCCCCCTTCTCTCCTCGGGGTTGTGCGAACTCTCAATCAAGGATCTTCAATTCATTGATCTGAATCAATGCTTTGGGCCTTTGCTAGACCCTGGGTTTAATTCACACAGGCCCCCTTTTGTTACCCATGCAAGTTTGATTCACCTGCACGCCCTTTCTCTGGCGCTTCTAGTAACTCTAAGTGGCGAGTGCTAGCTCCTCTGCTAGGCCCTGCTTCCTTATGACCACGGACTATGACCTCTGGCTAGCCCCCTTTGCGACTTCAGAATTCAGTTGTTTTGAGTACAATTGATTCTAAATTCCCCGAGCTCCGGACCGGGGAAATGACCCTGAAAGAAATCTACGGCGCACGCTTCTCTAACAGCCAACGACTGTGATTCAGTTCAGGATTCCGGCTTCAGGATTCTGAGTGCTCCAAACACCTTTTTGTCTGAAGTGATTAGTACCCGAAGCTACGGATCCAACACCACGTGCTCACCTCAACCAACGGTCAAGATTCATCCCTTGTTCCCACTTCGGACGACTTTCAGTCAACGCTACTCCGTTCTCTTTCTCCCTGAGTCTCAATCCTCCGAAGTAAATCTCCACTCTCAACGTGCCCCTCCATTCATCAACGACTCCTATTAACTCCGACCTTCGGGACTTGCGACCTTCAAAATTTTACTCTCCAAATTCCCCAAAGTGTCCTATCACCGAAGTGATAGATCTGACACCACGTGTTTTTAGAGACTTGACGGCTCCGGTTCTCTTTGGGAGTCTAGGCTTTGGCAATTTCTAAGTCTTCACACATGCAAACCTCCGTAGTGAAACCCTTCCAGAGTGTCGGATCTTCTAACATGCGTCCTCCTCTATTCAACAATCAAGATTGAATCTGATACTTTGGCCTTCGGGAATTCTCAATCCATGCAACCCCACTTTCTCCGAAGTGGTTATCCTCCAAAACGAAGGATCTGTCGACACCTATCCTTTGTTGGCGGACAACTTGGATGGACTCTGGCTCTCCGACCTTCGAGAGTTCTCACTCCACCGAAATTCCACTTTTCTCCAGAGTGTATGACCTCAGAAGTGAGGTATCCTCTGACACCCATCCCCCTGATCCGATGGTTTAGTTGAACTCTGACGCTCCGGCCTTCAAGAGTTCTTGGTCCAACCAAATTGATTTTCTTTAGGAGTGACTTTTCTCTGGACTAGTAGATCTTGTTTCATGTGTCCTCCTTCATGGATGACTACGATGACTTCGGGCCTCCGGCCTTTGAGATTCCTCACTCTTCCACACTCCAATTCCTCTGAATTACTTATACTCTAGAGTGCAGGTTCTGATGACACCTATCCTCACCAATGGATGCCCCAGATGTGCTTCGTCTCCCAATGAATTCAGGAGTTTATGCTACCTCCACACCTTGGATATTCCAGAGTACTGTTGCTCTGAACTCCATGATCCACTGACACATGTCCTTTGCAACAAACGGCTCAGATCTCCTCTGGCTCCCTGCGACTTTGGTATTTTTTCCTCCTTCTGAACCCTCTTTCTCCTGGAGTGCCTCCCTTTCATACTTCGATATCTGGTGCCACATTCCTCCTGACGATCGATGGCCAGGATTTTCTTTGCTATTTTGGGCTTCGAGAATTTTTCACACTCCTCAACTAAAAAATCTTGGAGTGTTATCTCTCTGGAGTTTCAGGTCTTTCCCCACGTGTCCCTCTTTATGATGGACGGTCCTGATCCACTTCAGGACTTCGAGACTTCGGTGAGTCCTCTCACATGTGCACTTAAAGAGATTTAGAGCCCATGCACTTACCTAGATTCGACGGATGTCGGTCCTCCACGCTCAGATCTGATGGTTGGGATATGTCTTTCTCCTATGCGCGCTCCACCTATCTGGACGTAGGATTCAATGATCCAGATCCCTCCTTGCAACTGATCCAACGGATGTTTTCGCTCCTCCTCCTCCTGAGCTTTTTCTTTCTCCCGAACTTGGAAGAATTGGAAATAGTCAAAGGTTGCAGCCTTTGATCCTCTTGTGAGCCTGACTACTTGTGTCTCGACTTCACTCCTAGGAACTCTATACCTCCTGAGCTTTTGGCAAATTGAAGCCATTTCCTTCTCCTGTGCACACCTTGCGCTATCTCTTCTGATCTTGTAAACTTGCTCATAATTCCAAAGGGTCTCGGCCCTTCTACTTCCTTAGAATATTTTTGGTGGCCTCCTGGCAACTCAATGCTCTTCCTCCTGAGCTTGTAAATCAAAACCACTTTACCTATAACACACTCCTAGCATTCGACCGAGCCTTCAGACGATGTTTTTCAACACTTTTTCTAAGTGTTGGCATGGTGCACTCTTTTCACAGGTCTTCCTCCAGAATCTTGATCTCTTTCAAGTTCAATAACACACTCCTTGTGTTCGCTCAATGCACACTTGCAGAGCTCTTCCCCAGAGTGTTCAACAACTCTGGTTTTCCTCAATTTCCTCCAACACTTCAAAATGTGTTTTTTCTGTGCACTCCTTGCACTTGCTCAAAGAACTCCTTGTTGACCTTAAAGAGTGTTTAGCAACTATGTAGGGTCTTCTCCTTGACACTCTTTTCTCTGAACTCGAAACAGAGTTCTCTTGTGCACTCCTTGCACCCGCTCGATGCCCACCTGGAAAATCTCTACAGAGTATTCAACAACTATGTTTTGTGTGCCTTCTCTGCACAGTTTCCCCTCCAAGGTGTTCAGTAACCTTGGGGCTCTTCCTAAGTTTGTAAACTATTCTGGTGTGACCTCCTAGAATGTTCTCCTATGAATTCGATTTGATATTCATATGCGCACTCCTTGTGCTGGCTCACATAGTTTTTCAATACTCTGTTGTGCACTCCTTGAACTTAGCCTAAAGAACCCAGAACAACTCAACAAACTCACAGATAGAGAATTCTATATTAATCCTACAGATGGAACCTATATCATACATCTACAGCATGTATTCATAAACACATAGATGACATTCATAAACATACACAAAACACACACAGAATCTTATGCAGGAAAAAATGCTCTTCTTTTTATTAATATGAATGTAAATTACAATATGTGTGAGCTCGGACTACCACAGAGTCTCGGCTCTCTCCTCTCTTCTCTTTGTCTTACAATGATTTTCTATCAACTTTTCAGCAACCTCTGTTGGGCATACGCTACAATGATTTATACAAGAGGGCCTCATAGAGATTTCCCTCCAACTACACTTAGTGGTGTCTAATCACCATTACAACGCCTATCTATTGAGGCTTATTACATTAAATGAAAATCTAGTCCGAATCGGATCTAGATCAGCCTACAACTAGNTCCATTTTGACGACGATTTCCATGTGGAGTATGTTCCTTTGTCAGGTCCTTCTTATATGAGTCATCCATTTAAGCTTCTAGGCTTGAGTCACAGGGTCAGGTTATTAAAGGTTTTTTAGTCATGTCTTATGTAAATAAATCATGTTGTGATTGTCTCTTAAGTGATGAAAGCTGATTAGAGTCCATTTAGGAAGGTCTTGGTGTCATGATGGTGGTTGGATTTTCATGTCACATCTAACTGTTTGGGAGTCATGTCATGTGTCAAATCATATGTTGCAAACTCTCCTAAAAGTTTGTAGTGAATCAAGAAAGTATATCTTGCACTAAATCGCATATCATCATGTTTTGGAAACGTGGTAGTTGGTTTTCTTGTTTTCAGCGCCATCACATCATCAAGTAGCTTTAAATGGTCATTTTCAAAAGGAGGGTTTATCATTTTCTATCTTCATTTTCTTTTGCAAAGAATGTGTTGCAGGTTGTTCTAGTTCTTTGTGAACTGCAATTGCGCTGCAGATTTATTGTTGTTGTAGACTCTTGGCGTTGCCAACTCTTTGGAGTGGATTGATGGTGGATTAACAACATTAAAGACTGATTGATTCGGGTTTTCTGCAAACAATGAGCAAGCCCTAAATACAAGTACTATGATTGATGTCTAAATTCCACTACCTGAAGATTGATTACCATCAAACCCTAATTGTTGCAAACTTTTTGTTTGTTGCAAATTGTTTCATATCATTTGATGCAGTCCCCCTTCTCTCCTCGGGGTTGTGCGACCTCCCAGACAAGGATCTTCAATCCACTGATCTGAATCAACGCTTTGGGCCTCTGCTAGACCCTGGGTTTAATTCACACAGGCCCCCTTTTGTTACCCATGCAAGTTTGATTCACCCACA
>SNQJ01S0028413.1:64208-83049 GCA_010110895.2 Picea sitchensis | reverse complement strand
CCGGACCAGGGAAATGACCCGAAAAGAAATCTACGGCACGCACTTCTCTAACAGCCAATGACTGTGATTCACTTCGGGACTCCAGCTTCGGGATTCCGAGTGCTCCAAACACCTTTTCGTCCGAAGTGATTAGTACCTAGAGCTACGGATCCAACGCCACGTGCTCACCTCAACCAACGGTCAAGATTCGTCCCTTGTTCCCACTTCGGACGAATTTCAGTCAACGCTCCTCCGTTCTCTTTCTCCTGGAGTGTCAATCCTCCAGAGTAAATCTCCACTCTCAACGTGCCCCTCCGTTCATCAACGGCTCCTATTAACTCCGGCCTTCGGGACTTGTAACCTTCAAAATTTTACTCTCCAAATTCCCCGAAGTGTCTTATCACCGAAGTGATAGATCTGACGCCACGTGTTCTCAGAGACTTGACGGCTCCAGTTCTCTTTGGGACTCCGGGCTTCGACAATTCATGAGTCTTCACACACGCAAACCTCCATAGTGAAACCCTTCCAGAGTGTCGGATCTTCTAACATGCATCCTCCTCTATTCAACGGTCAAGATTGACTCTGATACTTCGGCCTTCGGGAATTCTCAATCCATGCAACCCCACTTTCTCTGAAGTGGTTATCCTCCAAAATGAAGGATCTATCGACACCTGTCCTTTGTTGACGGACGACTTGGATGGACTCTGGCTCTCCGACCTTCGGGAGTTTTCACTCCACCCAAATTCCACTTTTCTCTAGAGTGTACGACCTCAGAAGTGAGGTATCCTCTGACACCCGTCCCTCTGATCCAACGGTTTAGTTGAACTCTGACGCTCCGACCTTCGGGAGTTCTTGGTCCAACCAACTTGCTTTTATTCCAGAGTGACTTTTCTCTGGACTAGCAGATCTTGTTCCACGCGTCCTCCTTCATGGATGACTACGATGACTTCGGGCCTCCGGCCTTCGAGATTCCTCGCTCTTTCACACTACAATTCCTCTGAATTACTTATGCTCTAGAGTACAGGTTCTGATGACACATGTCCTCACCAATGGATGCCTCAGATGTGCTTCGGCTCCCAATGAATTCGGAAGTTTATGCTACCTCCACACCTTGGATATTCCAGAGTACTGTTACTCTGAACTCCATGATCCACATCCTTTGCAACAAACGGCTCAGATCTCCTCCGGCTCCCTACGACTTCGGTATTTTTTCCTCCTTCTGCACCCTCTTTCTCCTGGAGTGCCTCCCTTTTGTACTTCGATATCTGGTGCCACATTCCTCCTGACGATCGATGGCCAGGATTTGCTCTGCTATTTTGGGCTTCGGGAATTTTGCACACTCCTCAACTGAAAAATCCTGGAGTGTTATCTCTCTGGAGTTTCAAGTCTTTCCCCACGTGTCCCTCTTTATGATGGACGGTCCTGATCCACTTCAGAACTTCGGGTCTTCAACGAGTCTTCTCTCATGTGCACTTAAAGAGATTTAGAGCTCGTGCACTTACCTAGATCCGACGGATGTCGATCCTCCACGCTCAGATATGATGGCTGGGATATGTCTTTCTCCTATGTGCACTCCACCTGTTTGGATGTAGGATTCAATGATCCAGATCCCTCCTTGCAACTGATCCAACGGATGTTGTCGCTCCTCCTCCTCCTGAGCTTTTTCTTTCTCCCGAACTTGGAAGAATTGGAAATAGTCATAGGTTGCAGCCTTTGATCCTCTTGCGAGCCTAACTACTTGGGTCTCGACTTTGCTCCTAGGAACGCTATCCCTCCTAAGCTTCCATCAAATTGAAGCCATTTCCTTCTCCTGTGCACACCTTGCACTATCTCTTCTGAGCTTGTAAACTTGCTCAGAATTCCAAAGGGTCTCGACCCTTCTACTTCCTTAGAATATTTTTGGTGCCCTCCTGGCAACTCAATGCTCTTCCTCCTGAGCTTGTAAATCAAAACCACTTTACCTATAGCACACTCCTTGCGCTCGACCGAGCCTTCAAATGACATCTTTCAACACTTTTTCTAAGTGTTGGCATGGTGCACTCTTTTCACAGGTCTTCCTCCAGAATCTTGATCTATTTCAAGTTCAATAACACACTCCTTGTGTTCACTCAATGCACACTTGCAGAGCTCTTCCCCAGAGTTTTCAGCAATGCTGGTTTTCCTCAATTTCCTCCAACACTTCAAAATGTGTTTTTTCTGTGCACTCCTTGCACTTGCTCAAAGCACTCCTTGTTGAGCTTAAAGAGTGGTTAGCAACTATGTAGTGTCTTCTCCTTGACACTCTTCTCTCTTAACTCGAAACAGAGTTCTCTTGTGCACTCCTTGCACCCGCTCAATGCCCACCAGCAAAATATCTACAGAGTATTCAACAACTCTGTCTTGTGTGCCTTCTCTGCACAGTTTCCCCTCCAAGGTGTTCAGTAACCTTGGGGCTCTTCCTAAGTTTGTAAACTATTTTGGTGTGCCCTCCTAGAACGTTCTCCTATGAATTCGATTTGATATTCAGATGCTCACTCCTTGCGCTAGCTCACATAGTTTTTCAATACTCTGTTGTGCACTCCTTGAACTTAGCCTAAAGAACCCGGAACAACTCAACAAACTCATAGATAGAGAATTCTATCTTAATCCTGTAGATGGAACCTATATCATACATCTACAGCATGTATTCATAAACACATAGATGACATTCATAAACATACACAAAACACACACAGAATCTTATGCAGGAAAAACTGCTCTTCTTTTTATTAATATGAATGTAAATTACAATATGTGTGAGCTCGGACTGCCACAGAGTCTCGGCTCTCTCCTCTCCTCTCTTTGGCTTACAATGATTTTCTATCAACTTTTCAACAACCTCTGTTGGGCATACGCTACAAGGATTTATACAAGAGGGCCTCATAGAGATTTCCCTCCAACTACACTTAGTGGTGTCTAATCACCATTACAACGCCTATCTATTGAGGCTTATTACATTAAATGAAAATCTAGTCCGAATCGGATCTAGATCAGCCTACAACTAGNGATTTATACAAGAGGGCCTCATAGAGATTTCCCTCCAACTACACTTAGTGGTGTCTAATCACCATTACAACGCCTATCTATTGAGGCTTATTACATTAAATGAAAATCTAGTCCGAATCGGATCTAGATCAGCCTACAACTAGCCATTAAAGGCGACTTACAAGTGAATCAACTCGACTTTATCACCCTTACAACATTTAATTGCATTTAAATTTACATTTAAAATTTAAAAATTGGAGGGTTGCGCCTCTCCCTTCCTTGAATGCGCTTTGATGTGTTGAATAGTTGGCGTGTTGTTGAGGTGGAAAGGATGCTCCTGCATCATCATTTGTGTTGCAAAATCCTTTTACTTGGTTAGCTTCCACAGTCCTTGTATCTTAAAATTTATGCAGACCCAATATTCTTGTTTTCATGTCAAAAAGATCAATTGCAACCTTTTCTTACAGTGATAGCTCTATCTACTGCAAATTCAAGTTAGTGCTACGAACTGTATTTGTTGTATGCGTTGCTAATTGAATGTGCTATGAACCCTCTATTTTCTCAGTAAATAAAACCCTCGTTGATTGTGTCTTCACCCAAGTCTAAAAAGTATCATCTCATTCAAGATCGTATTTCGTTCCAAACCTATAAATTTGCAAAACCTTTTGACTAAAACCCTAGTCTAAAATTATTCGCTGCAAATTGAGAAATTGTGTTGCAAATTCTATGTTTTACATAGTTTCTCGAATTTTTCATGTGTTGAGGTTTATCTAGTTCTTGGTTGTCATTCTCTCCTCCCATCTCGTATTTTAGCCTTATTTCAGTGCCATCTGCATTGCTTTAACATAACTCTTTTTGTAGCAAACCCTACTTTTGCAAGTATCAATGAGTCAAAACCTAATTTATTAGTTTTCATCATATAATATGGTAACAACTATTATCAGAGGAGGGGGGTTTTTACTAAGATCTCATGGACAGTCAACAAGGGAAGAATATTCATAAAGGAGGAGAAATTGTAAGGGTTCAGCCCCATGACCTGCAACTGATAAAATCAAACCCATTTTTCAGAGAGTGTGTTGCATGGTTTTTTGTGAGAATATGCAGAGAGGACATCCTAAGGTTTCCAAGCAGTTTGCACTGAATTTCAATGGGAAAAAGACTAAAGTTGGTACACTGGAGTTTCAGGTTTCAGAACAGTCTATTTCTACAGCCACGGAGATATCAGTTCATGGAGAAAGTTGGTTTCGGGCCATGACCATGAATTCTGCATTTTCTAAGGAATTCTTAAAACCTAAATATCAAGAAGATAACCTATCCAAGGGAGTGCCAAGAAATCATATGCTGGAGTATTTTGATAAAATGATTAGAGTCATTCAGAGGAATTTTATTTGTGAAGGTAGGTTTAATATGGTCTATCAATACCATATTATACTATTAATGCACTTTACTAGAAAAGAACCCTTGAATCTACCCTTCTATCTGTTTAGAAACCTTGGGAAGATGTTAGATAGAGTTCATGCCAAGTCTAAGCAAGTGGATACCAATGCATTTCATTCTGGTATGATCAAAATTCTAGTGTTAGAAGAGTTGAAGAAGACCAATACTGATTGGAATGATTTCCTAGCTACATCGGGATTTCAGCCACATGTTGTTCATACACCACAATCAAAGAGACAAACAACTATTTCTGTTGAAAAGACTATGCATTCAGAGTCCACTAAAAAGAGGAATATGACTAAAAAGGATAATTCCTCTCAGTCTACTAATACGATAAGTGAAGGTCCTTCACTTCCTCTTGAGTAAAAAACTTCTCATGTGGCAGAGCCTTCACCTATGGAGGCATCTTCTAGAAAAGCAAGGAGTTTAAAGGGAAATAAACTTGTAGTTTCTCCACGTGTTGTTGCAGAAGTTGTTAAGCCTAGAATACAACTCACAATATCAGCAACAAATCAGCATGTCTCTGTGGAGGAGGGTGCATCTAGAGCACCAACTCAGCAAACAATCAAATTTAACCAAGCCTCTTAAAAAGCCAATAGAAATCATTGAGATCAAGTCTCCTTCTGGTGAGAGGGATCCCACTTTCAAAAGGCTCAGGAGACAGCTAAAAGATGTAAGGGCTGAGAATGAATAGTTGAAAAAGGGAAAATTTCATGTTAAGATTCAGTTAAAGAAGTCTATAGAGATGGGTGAAGAAACTATTAAAAAGTCAAAGCACTGGGTTAAATAATCCATATCTCTACGTAGGAAAATGAAGAATGTGTACAAGATAAATAGAGCTCATCAAGTTGAAAACGGGAAGTTGAAGGAGGAAGTGCAGCAGTTGAAAGAATAGATTACAAAATAGAACCTAGACATGTTGGCATGGGTGGCCACTAAGAGAAGAAGATGAGGCATCATCTCTGCATCAAAATTATTAGTTTTTCTATGGACTTTATATATGCATGCTTACAACCCTAAGGATCATTTTTACATTTTGTTTCTATTATTATGCTCATATGATATTTTTGCAAGTCGTTTTTGTGATTTAGAGGTTATAGCAGGCATCATCAAAGGTTTGAAGGATTTTTGCACAGTTTTGACATCAGATGACAGGTTTTGAGAGCAAAGTGACACCTATAGGAAAGTTCGCAGCGCATGTTGTTGAAGGCATTGTGAAATGATAAAACCATAACAGTTTTTAGTGTATGCGTTGAGAACCTGACAGTTACTTGGATTTTGATATGTAGGAGGGTTGTCAGTTGTCAGATAAGTTTTGATTTACTCCTCAAGCATAATTTAGGCATCAAGGGACAATTGTTTCTAAGATTTAGATTCATTTAATCTACATGCCACGAGTTGGATGCAGTTTTATTTAATACTTCCAACAACTTCATGGAATATAGCATTTTGTTATATTTTTTGTTGATTGCTTATTTCCACGCCTCTCTAAGGCACAAGATCCTAGGTAGCAGTTAGGTGGCGAGTTCTAGGAATATTTTGAAGGTAATTTTTTATTTAAAGTGTAATGTAACTCCATTAGAGGGTTCGAATGGTGATAGATTGAGACTCATATATTTACTCTCATGTGTAACAGAATTTTCTAAACTGTATGTAATCAGACTTAAGAAATATTGAATATTTGAATGATCAGTTGCTTCTCTTACTTTCATATATGTGTTTCAATCTTACTTTGATGCTAGATATTGATGAAAGATTCATCTTAGTACATGTTCCTTAATGCATTGAATGATTTACTATTTATTACTGTTGCAAGCATTATCAAAGTACTCTCTTATTGATTAGGAGGTTCCTACTTGATGAGATTTTTGTTGTATGTGTTTCATAATTTCCTAATGTAACCTGATGCATGTATTTCAAATTTTTTGTTAAGTCTTCCATCTTTCCATTTGATATTCTAAATGTTGGTCTGAGACTATTCAATCCCTGCTTGCTAGTGTATATTTTGTGGAAGCTTCGTGTTGATGTTTTAAACTGATTTTCTCACCCATTCTTTACACATTGAACTAAACTTTTATCTTTTACAAATCTATAAGTTTTCTGATGGGTATTAGGCTCACACCTATAGCAGTCTAGGTGATACTTCTAGTAATAATATTTTTGGCGTCATTTTCGGGGAGGAAAAATTGAATATCTCTCCCTGGGTTGTACGACAAGGATAGTATTGGTTTTGTTGGTGTACATAAACTAGTAAACAAACAGACTGCTTAGTGCACCTGATAACTCCAAAGCTTAGTTGTGGCTCCCAAGAGAATACATATGAGGGCTAACCCACAGTCACCTCTGGCTGCACCTGAACCTGACCCAGAAAAAATCATTAAGAAGGGAAAATATTTGCAAGGAGCCTCCTCTTCCAAATCTCCAGGTATTTCTGGAGACCTGCCAGACTTTGTTTTTCATACACTAGTTGTTGTTTTAGAGATTTCTCATTTACCTGTAGCTAAAGGTTCTGTAAAGTATAAATTGTAAGGTTTTTATGTTGGATACGCACCTTTTTCTCCTGACATGAAAGAAGAAAGTTTAGAAAGATTTGATTTTCTTGCATCTCCTGAAGTTTTCAAGTGGTTTAGAATTGAAATTTTGGAAGATTTTCCTTTCTCAGGTTCTCCAACTCCTCATTTATTTAATTATTATGAAACCAAAGGAGAGGGAACCTCACTTTCTGTTAAAATCCCATCAGATATACCTAAATATTATCCAAATTTTGTTAAGTTTGAATCTTCTTCAGCCCATACTCCTCCTTTTTCAAACCATCATATTATACACACCTCGTTATCACCTACAAAATCACCTCTTACTTCTCCCAAGAATCAAAGTCCACCTTTTCCAAATCTAATGACATGATTTAATCCTCCTCAGAACAAAATGGATGTCATTTTGGTTGCTAGTTATGCACAATTAGTGCTTCCTCCACCCATGAATGCTCTCCCAATGGGATATTACCTTAAGTACATGCCTAAATTTACTGGAGAAGAAGACATTAATGCAAAAGAACATCTTGTTTCCTTTTATAGTTATGCAGATAACTTGAACATTGAAAATGAATATGTCTGGATGAGGGTCTTTGTGCAAATTCTATATGGGGAATCCCATAAATGGTTTAGAAGTTTAGCCCATGGTTCAATATCTGGAATTGAAGCCCTCGATGATGCCTTCTTAAGGCACTGGGGTGACAAAAAATATTTATTGTATTACATTACATAATTTGGGGATCTCAAAAGGAAAGAGGGTGAATCTATGTCATATTTCTCAAAAGGATTCAACAAAATGTACAATAAGATTCCTACTAAGATTAAGCCTAATGAGACCTCTGCTAAAATAACTTATGAAATTTGTTAGCCTATGGCTTACCTTAACCAATCACTAAGTCTAATTGTAACCTATATTTGTATTATTCATTTAGGATATTATTAATATATTCTCAAGTGATGACTAATGAGTTAGTTAAGATTGCTTAGCCTAGTCATAATGCATGATTTTAGGATCTAGAGCAAATATCTCTATGAGGTGGCATCACCCATTGTACTATAAATATGTACCATTGTTGTGAATAAATGTGAGTTGGCTAGTTAGCCTTTTCCTTCATATTGTTATTCTTGTGCATATTTTATGAAAAGTTATTTTGACGTAGAGTTATATCTGTTCTTGAGAGAAAGAAGGTCTGCAATATTGGCTCATATACAAGATGTTTTCATGGAGGTTGAATAAAATATACTAGCACCAGATAAGTTGAGGGGAATATATGATAGGGAAAGGAGAAAACATAAGCTTCTTCTTTAGATGCTTCAGGTATTGATCGAAAGGTTGATGAGTTGACCAAGTTGGTCAAGTCATTATCTGCAGAGATGGAAAGGTTAAATCTTGAAGGGAGACAAGATAATAGAAATCCTCAATACTTTGGAAATAGAAATCAATTTAGAAGGCCAAATAATCCACCTCAATTTTTGCAGAGAGACCATAGGAACAATCAAGATCAAAGAGTTCAAGCCCCTTTTCAGAATAATCTTTTTCATGAAGAAAATGAAGCAAAAGAGGTGGAAGGAGTAGAAACAGAAATCCATTGTGTTACAGATAAACCTGCCTCGCCTCATATTACTCAAAGTGAGTATGAGAAATACTTGATGTGTAATCAGATAGATGAATTGGCCCAAAAAGATCATGTTTACCAAACAGAAAGTCAGAAAAAGTATAACTTGAGATCAAAAAATAATGTTGAGAAGGAAACTACATCCCCTCAGTCCAAAAAGACATATGTTCCTATGAAAGAAACCTCTGCCAAAGAAACAGAAGGACAAAACAAACCAGTGATAAAGGCTCCTGCACATGAGGTCAAAGATGTTGAAAAATCTTTGTCTAATTTTAACTTTGAGCATGAAATTCAAAAAATTAAAATACATGTTCCCTCGCTTGAGCTAGTAAAAAATGAAGGTTTCAAAAAATATTTTTTGAAGGTTCTGCAGCCCACTTCTCATCCATATCCTTCAGATTCTATCAATTTACAAGATGAAAATCTTGTAGTAATATCGAGGCCCATGGTGGAAGGTAGAGATGACTCTTCTCCTCCATTTTACACTTATTTGAATGTGTATGACAAGATCTTACACAATTGTCTTATGAATTCTGGTGCATCCCATAATCTGATGCCTAAGGATATCATGGATGAACTAGGCTTGGAAATCACTAAACTTATCATGACTTGTACTATTTTGACTCAAGGAAAGTAAAATGTCTTGGGGTTATTAAAGATATAGTTGTCACACTATTCTAATTGCCTAAGAAAAGCATGGTCATGGACATTGTAGTTGTATATGTACCCCCCAAATTTGGGATGTTGTTGTCTAGATCATGGATCAAGAGGTTAGGAGGAACTTTATAAATGGATCTTTCTTATGCTACAACACCAGTCTTTGTGGGTGAGCACAAGAGACTGTACAAAAAAGCTCAACTGGCATATATCATCAGTGATGATAATAATCCTACAAACCCTCCCATCTATGTTGTTGATATTGATTTGGGTCTAGTATTCTTCATCTTATTGATTCCCCTTAGCCACCCTTAGAGATCAAAAATCAATCATCAACAAAATGTGAAATAACTAAACAGGGTGTTCAACTGTGGAAGATGTATTTTGATGGTGCATATTCTAAATATGGGGCTAGTGTAAGAATAGTCTTCATCTCTCCCTCCAAATAAGTCATAACTTGTATTTTAAACTTGAGTTTGGGGTGAAAAATAATATTGCAGAATACGAGGCTTTGATTCTAGGGCTCAGGGATGCAAGGGACATGAAAATTGAGGGTCTATCAGTATTTTGTAATGTTGAATTGATTATGCAGCAGGTTAAAAACATATATCATACTAATCATGTCAGGTTAAGAACCTACAGAAACAAAGTTTGGGATCTGATAGACAACTTATTCTCGGCATTAAACATTTCTTACATTCCTAGGAGTGTTAATTCATTAGTTGATCCATTGTTTGTTTCTGCAAGTAATTTCAAAGTTCCCATGCCTTCAAAGATCAAATATGATGTTGAGATCAAATACAGACCTGCCATTCCTGAAAATTTCAAGAAATATAAGGTATTTGAATATGATGAAGAATTAAAGAGTTTTTTGGAGACAGTGGATGAATTTTATGTCGTGAACATTGACTAAGATTCAGATGATGGTCAGAATCTCCATGCTGATAAATTTCTAAACAAAATTGCAGACCACAAAATTGTTCAATTTCCTAGCAATCACATTCCTAAGGGGTTGGTTCCTTTAGAGAGACTCTTTGATAATAATTATGTTGTTGTTAAAATGAGTAGTTCTAAAGAAGATGCAAACCGTATAGACTGTAATTAAGGTACTGAAGAAGATCCCAAATATGTAAAATTGTCCAAAAGTTTATCAAAAAATCAGAGGGATGAATATGTCAAATTGTTGAAGGAATTTTCTGATATGTTTGCATGGAAGTATGAAGACTTAAAGACTTATGATATCAGCATCATTGAGCATAGGATACCTTTAAAACATTACACTAATCCATTCAGATAGAATCTCGTGAAGATTAATCCAATGTTATTGCCTATTATGGAGAAAGAAGTCAAGAAATTGCTTGATGCTCAAATCATTATACCTCTAAGGTATTCTGATTGGGTAGCTAATTTGGTCCTTGTCAGAAAGAAAAATGGTGAGATCAGGCTTTTTGTTGAATTCAGGAATCTAAATAGGTGTTTTAGAAAGGAAAGCTACCCTTTACCCAAAATGGAACGCATTTTACAAAGGGTGACAAGCTCAATGAGGATTTCAATGATTGATGAGTTTTCAGGCTACAATCAAATTTCTGTGTAGCGAGAGGACAGAAAAAAGACAACATTTACCACTCCATGGGGTACATTCATGTATTCCAAGATGCCATTTGGTCTTATGAATGCAAGGGAAAATTTCCAGGGTGCAATGGACATTGCATTTATTGGAGAGAAAGACAAATTTGTGGTTATCTATTTGGATGATATTATAGTGTTTTCCAAGTCTGATCAAGAGCATTACCAACATCTAAAGAAAGTTCTTTTGAAGTGTAAAAAGTATGGTCTATCCCTAAATCCAAAAATGTCTCTTTTTGTCATGAAGGAGGGTAAGCTTCTAGGATACATTGTCTCAGCTGAAGGTGTAAAGATTGACCCCAATAGGCAGAGGCTATCAAAAATATTTCTATTCCAAGGTCTAAGAAAGAAATTCAATCCTTCTTATGTAAAATAAACGTTTTGAGGAGATTTATATCTAAATTTGCTGAGTTAGTGAAATTCATCACTTCCATGTTGAGAAAAGGAAATGAAGTCAAGTGGACACCAGAAGCTAGGAGTTCTTTTGAGCATATAAAGAAAGCATTGGTTGATTCCCCAGTTCTAATAATTCCTGATTACTCAAAAGAATTTCTGATTTTTTCCTTTGCCTTGGATGATACACTAGTTGTTTTCCTTCTTCAAAAGAATTCAAATGGTATGGAGCAGCCTATTTCCTTTTTCAGTAGGGCCTTGAGAGATGTTGAAGTTAGGTACTATATAATGGAGAAGCAAGCTTATGCTTTAGTCAAAGATCTTAAGGCTTTCAAGGTGTATGTTCTTCATTCAAAAATCATTGCTTATGTTCCCTCAAGTTCTCTTAAAGAAATTATGATTCAACCTGATATTGATGGTAAAAGAAGCAAGTGGATTGCTAAGATTTTAGAGTTTGATTTAGAGGTGAAGCCCACCAAGCTGGTAAAAGGTCAAGGATTGGCTAGGTTGCTAGCTGAATAAAATTGTAGGGCATTGGGAGTGAATTTTATGGGCACTAATTAAGTAAATCAGTAGTCTGATATTCAGAATAGCAACCTACAAATTAACTCAAAGTTGGCATAATGAAACTAGTACAAGGACATCATCTATTTCTTACAAAATTTGCATCCTCCTACTGAACTTGAGAAGACTAAGGTAATAGATCTGAAGCTTAAAGTAGTCGAGTATTGTATTTTTTATCATATTTTATATTGGAAGGATCCTTCTAGGGTTCTATTAATATGTTTATATCCCGAGGAAGCAAAACAAATTATGACTGAATTTCATGGGAGTTTATGTGGAGTTCATCACTTCTAGAGAACCACGTCATACAAGATACTCAGAGATGGGTATATTTGGCCTAACTTATTCACTGATGTGTGTGCAAAGATCATAACATGTGACAAATTCCAGAAATTCTCAGGTAAACAACAGCGCAAATCTTTGCCTCTGAAACCAATTTTGGTCTTTGGTCCTTTCCATCAGTGGGGATTAGATTTTATTGGAGAAATTCATCAATCCTCAAGTGGTCGACACCATTGGATTTTGAATGCTATAGATTAATTTACTAAATGGATAGAATCCATTCCCACCATGAATGCAACGAACAAAGTAATCATTGGTTTCTTAGAAGATATTTTGTCAAGATTTGGTTGCCCAAATAAAATTATCATTGATAATGCAACAACCTTCAAAGTTGAGCCTCTAATGAAGTTTTGTGAAAATTTTGGCATTCATCTTAGCCATTCCACTCCATATTACCCTCAGGGTAATGGCTTAGCAAAGTCCTCCAACAAAATATTAGTGAATATTATCAAAAAATTACTAGAAGACAATAATAACTCATGGGATTCTAAGTTGAATTTTTCCCTCTGGGCAAACAAAGTAACCATGAAGAGGTCAAATGGCATCACACCATTTCAACTGGTTTATGGAACAAAAATTCTTTTCCCTACTCATATAGCTTTACCTGTGGCAAAATTTATTCAAGATAAAGAAGGGGAACCAGATGACATGGTCAGAAGGATGCATCAACTTGTGGAAGTGCAATGAACTAGAGAGTAGTTGTTTGACAAAGCACAGAGTCATCAACAATAAATTAAAGAAATATTTGGCAAGAAGGTGAAGAAAAAGTATTTTCAGCTTGGAGACCTGGTACTCAAGTGGGATGCTTAGAGGAAAGATAGAGAAAAACATGGTAAATTTGAAGCTATTTGGTTTGGTCCTTTTAATATTTCTGAATTTTTGCACAATAAGACTTTTAAGATGCAAAATTTGGAGGATGCTGAAATTTCTGGTGGCCTAGTCAGTGTTGCCAGAAGCGGGAGCGAAGCGGGAGCGTTTTAAGAAGCGGGAGCGTCGGAAGCGTCATTTTCCAAAAATCCTCGGAAGCGAAGCGTCCGGGAAGCGTTTGTTATATATATATATATATATATATATATATAAATTTTATATATATTGCATTTATATTCAAAAAAATATGTAGAAAGACAAATTAGCTGCAGAATATNTAGTGTTAGAAGAGTTGAAGAAGACCAATATTGATTGGGATGCTTTCCTGGCTGCATCAGGATTTCAGCCAGATGTTTTTCATACACCACAATCAAAGAGACAGACACCTATTTCTGTTGAAAATATTGTGCATTCAAAGTCCACTAAAAAGAGGAATATGACTAAAAATGATAAGTACTCTCAGTCTACTGATAAGATAAGTGAAGTTTCTTCACATCCTCTTGAGGAAAAAACTTCTCTTCTGGAAAATCCTTCACCTATGGAGGCATCCTCTAGCAAAGAAAGGAGTTTAAATGGAAAGAAACTTGTATTTTCTCCACCTGTTGTTGCAAAAAAATTTAATCCTAAAAGACCACTCACAAGATCAGTATCAAAGTAGCATGTCTTTGTGGAGGAGGGTGCATCCAAAGCACTAGCTCAGCAAACAATCAAAACCAAGCCTCTTAAAAATCCAATAGAAATCATTGAGATCAAGTCTCCTTCTGGTGAGAGGGATCCCACTTTCAAAAGGATCAAGAGACAGTTGAAAGATGTAATTATTGAGAATCATCAGTGGAAAAAGGAAAATCTACATGCTAAGAATCATCTAAAGAAGACTATAGAGATGGGTGAAGAAATTGTTAAAAAGGCAAAGCATTGGGTTAAAATATCCATATATTTTCATAGGCAAATAAAGAATGTGTACAGGCTAAATGGATCTCATCAAGATGAAAATAGGAAGGTGAAGGAGGAAGTGCAACACTTGAAGGAACATATTACAAAACAAAACCTGGACATGTTGGCATGAGTGGCCACTAGGAGAAGAAGATGAGGCATCATCTCTGCATCAAAATTATCAATTTTTCTATGGACTTTATATATGCATACTTACAACCTTAAGGAGCATTTTTACATTTTGTTGCTATTATTATGCTCATGTGATATTTTTGAAAGTCATTTTTGTGATTTAGAGGTTATAGCAGGAATCGTCAAAGGTTTGAAGGATTTTTGCACAATTTTGACATAAGATGACAGGTTTTGAGAGCAAAGTGACACCTACAAGAAAGTGTGCAGCACATGTTGCTAAAGGCGTTGTGAATTGCTAAAACCAAAACAGTTTGCATCATATGCACTGCGACCGGACAGTTACTTGGATTTCGATATGTAGGAGGGTTGTCAGTTGTTAGATAAGTTTTGAGTTGCTCCTCAAGCATTATTTAGGACTCAAGGGACAATTGTGCCTCAGATTTAGCTTCATTTAATCTACATGCCATAGATTGGATGCAGTTGTATTTAATATTGCCAACAACTTCCTCGAATATAGCATTTTGTTAGAATTTATGTTGATTGCTTATTTCCACACCTCTCTAAGGAACAGGATCCTAGGTAGGAGTTAGGTGGTGAGTTCTAGGAAGATTTTGAAGGTAATTTGTTATTTAAAGTGTAATGTAACTCCATTAGAGGGTTCGAGTGGTGATAGATTGAGACTCATATATTTAGTCTCAGTTGTAATAGATTTTTATAGAATGTATGTAATCAGAATTAAGAAATATTGAATAGTTGAATGATCAATTGCTTCTCTTACTTTCATATTTATGTTACAATCTTACTTTGATGTTATCTATTGATGAAAGATTCATCTTAGTATTTTTTCCTTAATGCAGCGAATGATTTGTTGTTTGTTACTGGTGCAAGTGTTATCATAGTACTCTCTTATTGATTAGGAGGTTTCTACTTGATGAGATTTCTATTATATGTGTTTTAGAATTGCCTGATGTAACATGATGCATGTATTTCACATTTTCTTATAAGTCTTCCATATTTCCATTTGATATTCGAAATGTTGGTCTAAGACTATTCAAGCCTTGCTTGATGGTGTATATTTTGTGTAAGCTTTGTGTTGATGTTTTAAACTGAGTTTCTCACCCATTCGCTACACGTTGAAATAAACTCTTATCTTTTACAAATATATAATTTTTCTACATTACTCTAATGATTATATACATTTATATAGATTATCCAGAATCAATTTTCTAGGTCTCCCCTTCAGAGATTTTGATATTTGCAATGAATTTCTCATATTGGAATTCATAATAAAAAGTAAAAGAAATAAATAAGAGATAGAAAGTACTTGTAAACCTAATTTATCATTAAGGTTTGGATCGTGGTTCTTTCAAATTCACGCATAGATTTCTTACTACATAGAGCTAAGAGAAGGCCTCTTCATTGACTTAGGGTTTCAATCTCGTGTCCTAGGATTCATTCAATAATTCCTTCAATGTCTCCCAATCTAATACAATTTGGCTCTGCAACAATAATCTTGAATTTTATTTTGACCTACGAATTCTAAAACACAACTGTGTTGTAGTATTATGTCATACACAAAATCTCCATTCAAGAAAACTATAGTAACCAAAGGTATTCACTTTTTGACAAAAAATAAAATCGATCTTTTCTTAAAGTACTTAAATAGTGATAAATCCTTTGTCATATATTGAAAACCTCTATCATAATTTTATGACAATGCTATATACTTCCATTAACAAATTCTTTATCAAGGTGTTATGTAAAAATTAAAAAATATATATTTAAAATAATTGATAATTGATTAAATATACTATTACATTTTTATATAATTAATAAAAAAATAAGTTACTCTAAAGAATACCAATGATATTAAAAATATTGTATAAGCTAAATTTAAGGAAAATCTATGGTGCAATAAAGAATTAGAGGATAAAATAAGAACTAATTATCATTAGATGTGTAGTGAAATGCAAAGTTGGGCCATCCCCAAAACACCTAGAGTGTCATTTGTATACTCAAATTAGATCTCAATTTCAAAATATTTGTCACAATACCAATCTTCCTAGCCTTCTAAGTCATCAAAACTTTAGTGATCTTGGAACACTTTTCTTAATGCTTTTCAAGCATCAAAATAACATTTAAAAAAAATTAAAGTAATCTCTTACTTTTATTAAGGTATGATGGACCAATTTTGGTCTCAGTTAACCATCATCATCATCATCATCAATCAATTTAAAACTTAAAAAATTAAATTATAATTAAATTATAATAAAAAAACTTAAAATAGTAATAATAATAATATATACTTCTTGCAATATTTTGTATAATACAAATTCATTATTATATATAATATAATTAAATATTAATTATTGCATATTGTATATTATATATTATATGTGAATTGGGTTTAGACTAGGTGGTTGGGAGAAATGATTCTTAACCTCTCCAACCCTCGCAAGGTACCAGCAAAGCAACCTTGGGCTTAGAGAGAGACTAACTTTATTCCATAATGTGTTATATTACATAATATATAACAAATTATGCAATATAATATAACTTTTTCGTTACATGTAACCAATTATATTATATATTTTATAATATAGTATATTATATATTATAACCAATTATTTGTAACTTGTTGTAATTAATGAGTTATAATATATATTGTATTATATTATTTATTATATTAAAAAACTTATTAAATGTAACTAAATAATTAAATTGTATATTATTAGTTACAGTTAATGAGTTGTATAATATAATATATTATATTATATAAAATAGTTGATTAGTTACAATTAATTATTTATGATGATGATGATGATGATGATGATGATGATGATGATGATGATGATGATGGTGGTGGTGGTGGTAAACATCCACTGAAGCCAAAATTGGTCTATCAGACCTTAACAAAAGCAAGATATTACTTGGATTTCTTTAATAAGTAATTGGTGGAATCAACAACTTGGGTACCATTATAACCTCCAGGTGCATCACACATGCCCAAGCACGGAACAGGGGCTAGGTTAGGTTTGAACTAGGGATGTCGCAAGGAGTACCTTAACAAAACACTCTATCGCCAACTAATATAAAAGTCTTAAAAAATCTAATCTATTTTTTATATAATTATATATTATATAATTAGTTTTTCTATCTCATTTTTATTTGAAAATGATTAATAATATAAAATTTCTATCATATTTCGATTCATTATGATTTGAATTAATGTGGGAATTATTGTCAAAATCATTGGAAGTAATGATAATACAAAATGTTTTATATTTTGTATTTGAAGAATATTTATCACCTCTTAAGATGATCTTACCAAATTCTTAACCAAGGTGAGATTTATATGTGGTTCACTATTGTCAAATAAAAATATGACACATAATCATTTTTGACTTCTATAGTTCTAGTTCAATGATTATCGTTGACCCAATTTCTTGAAATTCTATTGGTTTTTGAATTCCAACCCATCAACCATTTTTTTTCTTATGAAGCCCATTTTAAACCCATATTTACTCTAATAATCTATATGCAATACCTATCATGGAAATAGTTGTGTCTTTGATTCTTTCTTCGGTTGTCTTCAAGGGATTGAAGAACTTGCATGAGTAATAGTTTGTGATAGGGATATTCTATATGATATTGTTGGCATAGTTTACAGTGCACATTTAGTCATGTACTCTACATATGGGTTTGATCTATTGTTGTAAACCCTTGGTCAAGGTATGACTTCATCAATTTTGCATTTCAAGTTTTTTGGATCAAGTACATGGGATCATATAATTTTTGTTATATTGTGTATATGATCCTTCTAGTACATATCTTATACTTGATGGAGTTTCTATTGACGAACATGCTCTAGGATCATTTCCACTACCTCTCTAAGATGATTCTTCTATGAATGATTCCCAGCCTCTTATAGTGAATATTTTTCCATTACAATGTAATGCACCTTCTCTTATTGGTGTACCTTGTATGGAGACTTACTCTACAATGTTACTTGAATTGATTTATTTTCCTTACAGTGCATATATGGTAGTGAACCTTTTCCAGTGAGCCTTAGCTATCCCAGGATGTGACGATCTCATGATTCACCTTACCACATTTGCCAACATTGTTTAAGTTCCAAGAGTCAGTGGTTTTTCTATGGATGCTTGTGTTCTAAAGCACACCTCTTATTAATTGGATTTGGATCATAGTGACATTTTTTAGTCTATGAAAATGTGTTATCAAAAGGGATATTTAAGTACTTTCTAACCTTGTTTGACGTAGTACATTCACTAGATCACAAGATTTTTCTATTCTATTTATTACCAACCAAATGGTGTATTCCATGCTTGACCACAACTCATTATTGCATCATGGATATTTGTACTTAATGGAAGAAATAATTCCAAGATTGAGTTGAAAACCAAGTAATGTATAGATATTTTTCAACATTTGTTCTGAGCCTCCAATTTGAGCTTACCCCAATGAGCTCTCGACATGTACCAAGACATATTTCAATGGACCTCATTTTTTGCAATTTTATGCCCCCAAAGTTAACATTGTTCCATCCCATGTTTCAAATGAAAGGAACATTCATTTTCATATTTAGTATGTCCTAGCTTCATATGTGCCATCTTACAGAGCCACGGTCATTCATTGTTATTGAATATTTCATGAGCATGAGTATGCCCACCATGTTTGTAAATATATTGCATAAATGTATCACCTCACAATTTTTGTTTTGCTCTCTCTCTCTCTCTCTCT
>SNQJ01S0028413.1:42708-54899 GCA_010110895.2 Picea sitchensis | reverse complement strand
AGGTCAAGGTGCTCGGAGGGTGGCTTAAGGCCTGTGGTTGGGTGACGAGGGTATCGTCAATGGTTAAATGAGCACAATCCTCTATATTCTAACACTCCCTGGGCTGCTCCCCAAGATTTTTGCAGGTTTCTAGTCAAAGAAGTTTGAAATTGTTCCCCTGCCAGAGATTGGGTAACAACAGGGATTTGTTCGGTGAATAGGGGTTTCCCCCTAGTCAATTTTTGTACACCGAATGAGGGTTTCTCCCCAGTTAGGATTTGCCCATAGAATGAGGGTTCCCCCCTAGTCATGATCCATCCACTGAATGAGGGTTTCCCCTCAGTCGGGATTTATCCATTAAACAAGGGTTTACCCTTAGTTAAGATTTTTCTACCGACGAAGGATTTCCCCCCAGTAGGGACTTGTCCTGTAGTTGGGTTTTGTGGTATAAAAGGGTTTTTCATTCTTTGATGTGAAGGTGTCCCAACGATATTTTGTGGCATGTATGAGGTTGTTTCTTGAAGAGGGATGGTGGGTGTAATCGTCACGATACTTTTAAAATGACTAGGTGACACAAATCCTGTTTCACTCGTTACTTGTCTTGAAGTGGTAGTAGTATTGTTTATTTGTCCGACAGGATGGTCAACATAGTGACTTGATGGTCTTGCATCCGCATCGATGATGATAGATGTATGTGGAGGGTTAAAGAGTGGTCGAATAAAATTATTTTTTTCATAAATATCACAACCCGATGGAGTTCTCCATATAGGACGAACATGATTTTTCTGTGGATATACCGTTTCAGTAGAGAGGACATGGGTAGTATATTTTTCATTTTGATGTGGTTGTTCTGGTTCCATGTCAAGTTGATTGTATGGCCTTGAAGGTATCCTAGGAGAATCTTCAACTACGATGTTTCATGAGGAGTCTACTCAGAGAAGGAGTGGATCATGAGGGTTTTTCAAAGCTGAGTTCACATGAGGGTTAGTACCTTCCTAAACTACTACTAGAGCTCCCTCAAGATTTTTGATCAAAGGAGTAGAGAAACTCCTAGCATCCAAATAGTTTTCAATCTCTTCACGGTAAGTGTCTTTAGGTGAGTTAGGAGGTATGGGTTCATAGCCTTCCATAGGAAAAACTTGAATCCTACGTGATATATGAATACCTTTATCAACCACCATACAAATTTTAAGGACAACTAGGGTGAAAAAATGACATTCGCTAAAAAATCTAGAAAACCAACAAGCAAAACAATAGCTTCTCTCAATGAACGTACTAGTTGGTGATGAAATATAACATCATGTGAAAAAAGTAAGAAGGGGATAGGATTGCATGGGTGGATCAGTACGTTGGCAACCTACTTAACAGACTTATGCCTCGGTGCAAGTTCCCTCATAGTTTTACCCGTGGGTTTCTCTCCAAGGAGCCTGAGTGAGTTTGACCAACATCTGATCTAGGTACAACAAAGGCTTCCCTTCACTGTCACCTCGTGTAAGGACCCTAAATATTATGGTCACTAAGGATACCAAATTGCAATCAGCCTTTGAGCGAGGATAGTCGAAATTAGGGTCTGAACATATGGGAAGGATATCAAATCCAAAATTCTTCAAGAGAACTGAATACAAATGGAACGATAAACTCCAGAGGACCCTGAACGGATTCAAAATTCATGAAGCTCCAAGACCAAATGAAAATAGTTGATTCCCAAGAAGAACCCCCAACATACAATTGTTCCACTATGATTGGTTAAGCCTCAGAGGGATAATCTTCGTTTCTCTCCCGCACGTGACCTCTTGTTTAACCCCTGTGTGAGAGGGGGATCCTATCTATGCTTATACGAAGGTTGGATTTGCTCTCCCTATCACAAGTTTTTGAGTTTTTCTTGAATGCTTTGGAGAGTTATTATCGCAATCTATTCCAAAGATCTAGTCCTAGTCTATTGTTGGTGTAAAGATCTAAAAATAAAAGTTTCTAGTTCACTTTTAATTAATGCTTATTTTCGTGGTTGTTTGTTATGCAAGGGTGAATGATAGTGAAATTTATCATGTTTGAGACTCAACTCCACAAGAAGGTAAAAATAATGATATGCAAATTTTCTTTTCAATGAACTTCTAGTTACGGGAAGGAGAAGAGTTTTCCTTCTTTTCATCACTCACAAACACTAAAAAATATGCAAATTTTTACACTATTTTGTTCCCAAACAAGAATTCACATAGTTTCCAAATTACCACAAAGAAATTTTTTTCAATATCCAAAACCAATGCACATAAATCCTTCTTTGTTTTATTTTTGAATGAAAACTATGATGTTCGTCTAATGCTTCGTTCTTTCACTAATAATGAAAGATTTCACTATGATGATCGAAAAAAGTATGAACAAAAAGAGCATACAAACAAAGATACTCTCAACAAGAAACAAGAGACCGAAAGAAAAAACAAATATCAAACTGTTCAATCAAAGATTCAAAAACACTAAGAAATCAAAAAGTCATGCTTTATAGTCTTCAAGAATTGAGTAAGAGATTGAAGACAAAGAAATCAATAGACATTTGATCAATAATCTTTCCTGTGAGTTCCTCTAATCAATCATATAATTGAGAAGAGTGGAAAAAAGAAACCAAATATGAGAGAAAAAGGTCGATTTTGTAATCAAGAAAGAAAACAAAAACTTAATAAAGAATAAAAAGAATGAAGGACAAAAAGTTTATAATCAAAGAGGAGCCAAGACTAGACAGAAGAAGCTCTGAGTTAGAGAAGAATGTCCAAATACTAGACCCAACAAGAAAGAAGCCTAAAATTTTCCTAGAAATAGGAAATCAACGCTTTGGTAACCAAGACACCAGAGTGCTACAACGCTCTCTAGAAGGCTCTGGGGGAGCGCTGATCAAGAGACAATTCTCTGGCTTGAACGAGGAGTGCTAGTTCTGAGGAAAGTTTGAGAAAAGCTCAAAAATATCAAAAACTCAGGAAATTTCAGTAAGAGGCTCTGTGAGACAAGTAGAAAATATAAGAGAGATGAAAACTTCAGACCAAATCAACAAGTAGGATCTAAGGATAGGAAAAAGTCTCGGATGAACAAAGGGAATAACAATTGAAAGTTCACTCTCTAGTGGAGTATCCAATTTCTATTATGAAAATATTCCCTTGTGGACAAGTGAACTTTCCCTTGGATTACAGACCCCTATACCCAGAAAAAAAATTACATTTGGACACTACCATTCTTATTGATCCAGAATTGGATCCATGAGCTTGATGGGGCTTAGAAAGGCCTAAAAATAAAAGTTCTTAGAATGGTTTCAAAACAGATGTGTGTGTAGGCCTCGTCGATACGAATCCAACGCAACTCTAATGGGCTCAAATGAACCTCGTATGCTCCTGATATGGCGATCTGTTTGTTTTTCCAAACAAGCAAAAAAATGATGACTGTACAGTCCGTACAGTTCCACATGGAAGATCAATGTACAGGCCATACAACTGATGTGGAATGGCACAATTGTTTCTGACATGAAAATATATGGAGGTGACATGTGGCAGGGTGACTGGGCGTACAGACACATGATGTGGCAGGTATACGTGGACCGATCAGGTAGTGACACATGTCACCAATGAAAGGGTGACATGTGGCACATCCATACTGATGACATGGCACGTCCGTACGACATTGACACAACAGATAGGTGGCAGGTACATTGGTAGGTGATGTGGCAGACACATGGCTGGCAAAGCTGGGTAAATTGGATGCTGACACGTGGCAATACTCTTGGCGTATGGTACAGTGCCATGTGACCTAGACACGGGCTTCCACATGGAACCCATTCGTTGGCTAATTGGTTTTTCAAAATATTTGGTCTCCACCGGTTTTGAACTCGAGACCTCCCACCGAGCTAGGGTTTGGCAGGGCTAGGCTAGCCAACCTGCCATAGTTGTTTCTTGTTATATATATATTAAAACTTATATTTAAGTTTGAAATTGTAATATGTCCGAGCAGAAAAAGGGCTAGGGCCTAGCCCCATCCCTCGATGTAACCATACCATGAGACCACAACATGTGACCTGGTCCTTGTTCGTTGGTGCGATCCTTTACTCTAGCCCCGGTTCCGTGATACTTGGCATATGACTGTTTCAGTTGGTGTTTGGCGCAGAGGTAGGGTTTAGGCCCTGTTCGGTCGGGCTAGCCCTCCGACCAAGGGCCTAACCATAGGATGGATTTCAGGGGTCTAACAAAGTGCGTGGGGTGTGGCCACATGGCCCAACAACATACGACCGAGGTCTGAGATACAAGGGGACAGTGCGCCCAGATTAGCCTGTGGACACTTGGATGTGGCCATATGCCCAAGAGCATGGGGTTTTAGGGGCTGCACCCAAATTTTGCGCATTTAGTGGGTTTTTAAACCACATCTTATGATTTTTTATGTATTTTAGGCCTGTTTTTGGAGATTTTTGGCCAATATTGGGGAATATTGGGCCCTTTTTTAGGTCAGATATTGGGGGGAAGTTGGGATATGGTTACCAAATTCAGATATATATAAACCAGGGCTTCTTGAGGCCATGGGAGGAGATTTAGAACAAGTTTATGCTGTCAAATTGTTGAGCCAAAGCCATTGTCATGCATGGAAGCTATTGAGGAGTGCAACTTTGCGGGCCATTTCTGGGAGCTCTAGTCATCCGATTTTAGTTCTGTTTCTTTTGATGAGTTCATGAGATCTGGTATAACACGACAAGCTCATTATTATAATCCATTGGAACTTTCATTATGTTCTTGAAAAGATTCGAACAAAAATAAGAAATCCCATTGAGAAAAGGCCCGAAGATGTAGGCAAGATTGTTGAACTCCATTATCACATTGGTGTTTATGGTTTGTTGCTGTTTATGCTTCATTTCAGATCTGTATATGTGTATATGGCTGTGTTTTATTTTATTTTATAATTCTTCCTCTTTCATTCAACTTCCTAATTGGTTAATTAACACATGCTAAATAAGTCAACCATTGTTGCGCAAAATATCTTTTCGGATCAAGTGGTATCAGAGCTAGTTGACGGTTGGAATTTGAGTTTTCATGTTTACTAGGGAAGAGCTCATCTCAATGAAGAAAATGGCATCTATGGGAGGAATTTTGTAAGATGAGAAGGATATGCGAAAAAATCTCCTTTTCATGTCCGAGATGGTGAAAGTATTGTATGAAGACTACTTGGAACGAAAAATATCGGTTCAAGAGAAAGATTCAAAGAACAACAAAGGAAAAGAAGGATTGAAGGAAGTGCCTTCTACATCTATTTCAGAAAACATCTCTGAGGTATGCAGTGAAGATCATTCATAAAATTCTCCTTGTTTCCATCAAGATGGTTTTGGTGCATTTGAAAAACATAGAAGAGGTATAGGTTTGAGCTAACCAAGATGGGATATGAAGGAAAGGGCCATGGAATCAAAGGACAAGGTATCGTTAATCCCATTGAGGTTGTGGAAAGACCTCCTCATTTAGGATTGGGATATGGCGAAATGGAGATTGGAGAATTCTCCAATATGGACTCCAAAACTTCAGAAGCAAGTAATGCTTCACATGGCCAACTTAAGTCATTGCAGGAACACTTCATGAAAGGTGATGGCATATCACTCCTTGATTGTGGTAGTGAATGCAAGTCATCTCCAAAACAAAGTGAAGATCAACAAGGAAGGTATAATGGTCATGTTTTTATGAATTCTCTTTTTGACTATAAACAACATAATCATGTAATCCGAAACTTGTGGAATATGTATCCATGTACTTTTTGTCATTCACCCAAGCATTGTGTTTCCAAGTGTTGGAAGAGACAATCTTTGTACAGGAAGTTTATGTCGAACAGGAAGGAAACACGATATAAATACTCAACTCCACAACGAAATAAAGAGAAGGGAAAACAAGTCCGGATGCCAAAAACTCACTGCACTCATTGCAACAGGGGTGGACATCAAAAGGCTAATTGCTAGAAGCTTAATCCAGAGCTTCGTCCAAAGAAGGAAAAAAGGATTGTGCATGTACTCCTGAAGGGAGAAGGGTTACCAAAGAAGCAAGAGGAACACCGTGAAGGAAAGAAACCAACCACTTGGTTTTTCCAGAAGTGGATGTCACATCTTCATTGTATTTTGCTTCCATTAATGTAATCACACATGTTGAAATGATGACCTGTTATAACATCATTTTTGTACAACATAGTGTTTTGTTTTTGTCCTTATCAGTATGTAATCGGTAAGGTTAATTTTGTAACCTTTTGGAGGACCAAAAGGTATTTAGTGGGGAGGTGTGATACATAATTGGATCCAAGAGCTTGATGGGGCTTAGAAAGGCCTAAAAATAAAAGTTCTCAGAATGGCTTCAAAACAGACGTGTGTGTAGGCCTCGTCGATACGAACCCAAATCAACTTGAACGAGCTCAAACATACATCATATGCTCCTGATATGGAGATCTGTTCATTTTTCCAAACAAGCAAAAACATGATGATTGTACAGTCCGTACAGTGCCACGTGGCAGTTGACTGTATAGGCCAGACAACTGTACACTGATGTGGCAAGGCATAGTTTTCGCTAACATGGCAACATATGGAGGTGACACGTGGTAGTGTGACTGGGCGTATAGACGGATGACGTGGTAGGTATATGTGGACCGATCAGGGAGTGACATGTGTCACCACTGCAAGGGTGACATGTGGAATATCTGTATTGATGACAGGACGCGTCCGTATGATGCTGACAGAGCAGACAAGTGGCAAGTACAATGGCAAGTGATGTGGCAGACACGTGGCTAGCATAGCTGGGTGAATCAGACATTGACACATGGCAGTACTCTCAGCGTATGGTATGGTGCCACATGGCCCAGACATGGGCTTCCATGTGGCTCCCATTCGTTGGCTAATTGGTTTTGGAAATTTTTTGGTCTCCACCAGTTTTGAGCTTGAGACCTCCCACCGGGCTAGGGTTTGGAATGGCTAGGCTAGCTAACTTGCCTGCAGTTGTTTCTTGTTATATATATATTCAAAATTATATTTAAGTTTGAAATTGTAATATGTACGGGCAGAAAAATGGATGGGGCCTAGCCCTAACCCTCAGCATAACCATACCATGAGACCACAACATGTGACCTGGTCCTTGTTCGTTGGTGTGATCCTTTACTCTAGCTCGGGTTCCATGATACTTGGCATATGATCATTTTAGTTGGTGCTTGGTGCAGAGGTAGGGTTTAGGCCTCGGTTGGTCAGGCTAGCCTTCCGACCAAGGGCCTAACCATAGGATGGATTTTGTGTGTCTAACAAAGAGCATGGGGTGTGGCCACATGGCCCAACAACATACGACCGGGGTCCAAGATACAAGGGGCCAATGTGCCTAGATTAGCCCGTGGACATTTGGATGCACCCATATTCCCAGGAGTGCGGGTTTTTAGGTGTTGCACCCAAATTTTGTGCATTTAGTGGGTTTTTAAACCATATCTTATGATTGTTTATGGATTTTAGGTCTGTTTTTGGAGATTTTTGGCCAATATTGGGGGGTATTGGGCCCTTTTTGAGGCCAGATATTAGGGGGAAGTTGGGAAACTGTTACCAACTTTAGATATATATAAACTAGGGCTTCTTGATGCCATGGGAGGAGGTTCAGAACAAGTTTATGTTGTCGAATTGTTGAGCCAAAGACATTGTCATGCAGGGAAGCTATTGAGGAGTGCACCTTTGCGAGCCATTTCTGGGAGCTTCGGTCATCCGATTTCAATGTCGTTTCTTTTGATGGGTTCATGAGATTTGGTAGAAAATGACCATCTCATTGTTATAATCCATTGGAACTTTAATGATGTACTTGAAAAGATTCGAACATAAATAAAAAATCCCACTGAGACAAGGCCCAAAGACGTAGCTGAGATTGCCGAATTCCGTTATCACATTGGTGTTTATGGTTTGATGCTATTTATGCTTCATTTCAGATCTGTATATGTGTATATGAATGTGATGTTTATTTTTATAATTCTTCCTCTTTCATTCAACTTCCTAATTGGTTAATTAACACATGCTAAATAACTCAACCATTTTCATGTAAAAGATCTTTTCGAATCACCTATAGATTCATTTTGTCCATCGAAAAAGAGAGGAGGGGAAGTATTATGTACCTTGTTTACAATGTTTTTCTAATATTTTTGAATCCACGATCTCCAAACAATACCTGCAATGGATAACAAGAAACAAACGACTATCTCCTACTCTAATGGATTAGACAAAATAAATTTATCTATGTAGGTTAAGACAACCATAGACACGCACATGTAAACACATACTTGAAGGAAAGAGGCCAAGTATATTAATTAGAAATTCAAAAGGAAACTTAAAATCTTCATATTATGTTGCAAAAACTTCTCCAATTCCTCCTCGTCCAACCCTTTCTCAAAAGATCCAAAATCAAAATAACAATGCTTTGCTGATTTCTCCTCCTTTTCACCATGGAAATGCCTCCATTTATAGGCTTTGAAGGGCACAAAAACCTTGAGTATATTTGGAATTAGTTGAGGAAATGGCTCCAATATTTGTTATATCTTCCTTAGATGCAACCCTGGAGTTAGATTCAAGCCAAAATAACCCATTCCATCTATAGATGTCTTTAGAGGAAAGTGGGATTGCCTCCAAGATTCCCTCAACCAACTCAACACTCCCTGAAAGTGGACAACAAAGTGTTGCAATGATCCCCCTGATATTGACAAGGAGTGCTAGCGCTCCCTATGTATAAGCATGGGAGCACTGATCTTCCATAAAGTTACCAAGATGAGTAATTCCCTAGTAAAAATACTTGTTTCGATTGTCAGATGATGGGGCTTCTTCTTCCAACATGTTTTATGGGTTGTAGCAAGTGTTTTCATGGTGTCATTCGAGATGCGACACTTAGGAAAAGTGAATGCGACACTTACGACAATAAAATTTCGATACTTGCGAAAATGAAAGTGTGATACTTGAGACACTTATGAAACTTGCGACAATGAAAGTGAGACACTTGCGAGATTTTCGAAGTGATGAATTTTGTTGTGTAACAAGGAGAGCATTTGTAGATGCAAAAGGATTAGGCAAGGTTTGCTGGCCTTCTGGAGATAGGTTCCCATTTTGAATCAGTTGGTTAAATTCTTCGGAATTGGCATCAAAGTGCACATAAAATTGAATCCTCTTATTTTTGCCTTCTTTCTAAACAACATTTGGCCTTCTTCCTTGTCCCCTCCTACTCCCCTTGAAGCATCGATTGAAAAATCTCATCTAGAATATTTTAAAAGGTATTTTTTTATTCAACAACCATAAAATTTGTAATGATTATAAACTTTATGCAAATGAAAGAAAAATAGAACTTTCACAAGATGCTCATTGAATAGGATTTACATTAACTTTTGTTTGAGAGTGAGAGGCTTTAAAAGTAATGAATAATGAAGGGCTACTGAGTGACATAAGGATTGGGAACACATGAATTTTATTGTTGAATTTCAAGGAATGAGTTCTTACTCTGTTTTATAGAAAAACATGTCCATTTAAATGGATTTGCATGACTCAGTTGAGAAGTTCTATTTTAGACAAGGCTTTTACAGTATGGTATGGAACAACACCCATATTTGAAGTGTGAACCTTCTTTCATAAGAATTTCAATTCCGCCTTTAATTTTTTTTTGAAACACAATGATACAGGGTAAACTTTATTAGTATATTCAGATTAAAAAAAAAGGTCTAGTCTCAAGTCTGGCCTTTTGTAAAAGAAAACTCATACGATTATCATTGAGATGTATATCCCACAAAAAATATAGCATGGACCAGTGTCTTGAGGGTAGACATGATTATTCAAGGAAATAAATTTTATACAAATGATGGTGTAGATAAGGTTCCTCTTATAGGGTACTCTTTAATCAACATATACTAATGATTCAAGGTATAAAATTCAGCGAATAGAGGGATATTTTTTTATCTCTTCACATAGGAATGGTTCAGAACAATAGCCCATAAATGTTATGAAAAATCATGGAGATACTATGTAGACATATATAAAAGAAAATTTTCCCATGGACTATGTATTTGATGGAGAAAATGTACATCAAGTGCTTTGAGTTTATTGCCAAAACCAGACTTGTAAAGGTTTGATGGGTAGTCAACTTTATATGCTGGTATATTCATGCAATTTTTCTAGGAATTCAAAGGAACAAAAATACTCCTCAAATGGAACATGACCAACTATTGTTCTTAAATGGGAACTAGAGAATAAAGGCTTAGTGAAACCGAGGGAAAAAAACAAGCTCATACATAACCAAAGTAAAACATTTAATCAATGAGCAACTATTATTGAAATATACTGCTATCTACAAAAACAAATCGATCACATACCTTTGAGATGAAGCTAGAAATCATCCTCAAATTTGTGCTACAACAACCAATTTATCCAATCACAATTGTGTGATGAACTTGCTTAATTGGTTCCAATTTCATGCATGAGAAGGGAATCTTTACAATATTTGAACTAGCATAGAAAAATAACCAAACTTCAAACCCTAATGATCTTCAATTTAAATAAGCTAGAATAACACTACTATGCCATCATCTTAACTCCAAGGAATACTCATCCATGCATTAATTTTCACGTTGCACGAATTTGTTGAAACTTTGAATGTTCATTACTGCAAGAAACAACATCATATATGAAACATATATAAATTAATTCAAATGTCATGGGATGAGCTATCAACTGTCCATTTTAAAACTTTACAAAATTTTTCAATAGTAATGACACATATATCTCCCAAAATTGTAATAATCTCCGTGTTGATTCCCATGCCAAACATATAATGAAAAAGCATAAATTATTCCATATTACCATATAGCTCTTTATTCCATAGACATGAGTTATGACATATTATTATCACATAAAATAAATTATACCCTTTTAAAATACATTGGATAACCTCCCTAATGGGATGTTGTTTACTGTAGCTTCAAGAGGTATTCCCACAAGAGGCCAAGGTGTCATTCATGTGGGAATGTTCGTTGACACTAGATCAACCTTTCGTTTCAGTGAAATTGGCCCTGGAATGAGGCTAGGGACGAATGGGAAAGTTGATGGGATTTTTCAGCTTGTGTGGGGGTGCCACAACCACAAAGAGGAATACAACATTCTAATTAATTGTTGAGTTTAGAAGGGGTTCCTAAAGTCACTCATTGGATTTGTATATAAAGGAGAGAGTTCATTGTGACATTTGATCATTGTGCAAGGATGGATTTAGCATAAGTGATTTTGCACTTGTGTTAGGAGGCTTGGTGACTTTCAACAAAGGGAAACTCTGCATAGTGACAGATCTGGCCTAGGGTTGAGGACTCTCTATTTTCTGTTCTTGGCAGTGAAAAGCACACCACTCATGTGGGACAGAGAGGTAGCCGTAGAAGGAAGAAATTGTACGAGTGGAGCAAATCATATGGAAGTGTTCATACAGGATTTCGTGCATGTACGTAGGTTGCAGTGGGAAAAATCGCGTACACACGCGGGTTGCAATGGGAGAAATCGTGTACATCCATACAATTTTTTCTAGGGCAGGTGCAAGTCCTAACAGGCTGACATGTGAAGTTAGCAAATCATATATGTGGTCTGCAACATATTTGTGGGAAAAATATATTTCCGGGATATTTTCCGAGGTTTGATTTTTTTGATTTGTATGGTTATTTGAGTACAAGGTTGTTCTCAAATTTTGGTGAAATTGTATTGGTTGAGAGAATGGGTCTTGTCCTCAAATTTGGTGATATTTGTATTGGATGGTAGGGATGGTTTTGACCTCAATATTTTTTAATATGATAAGGTTACAAGAACAAAAATATTGTGTCTCATATGTGTTGATGATTCATCTCTGATATTTTGTGTTTTTGCTGCATATAATTTCAGTCAATAATTTTCAGTGAAAAATTGTCAAGTGATGACAACTAGGGTTTTACTGTTAGATCACCAAGAATAAATTTTCAGATCTGAAAATTATTCACATAGAGTTTCATTTGAAAATTGACATGGTATCAAAGATTGATATTTGAAGATAAGGGGATCATATTTGAGACACATAGCTGCTACAGTTGGTTGCAGATTTCTTGTTTTGTTATCGACAGGTCAAGATGGTGAACAAATTGAAGCTTGAGGATAGGTTGGAAGTGTTAGCAATAATTCTAGTCATGGGTTCGAGAAGCATTCGGCCCCGCTAGTCGCA
>SNQJ01S0028412.1:45230-83573 GCA_010110895.2 Picea sitchensis | reverse complement strand
AGGCTATGTGGTTATCCCTATTTTATGCAGAGCTAAGTGGTAGCTTGATCTAGATAGCTAAGACTCGACATCTAGATAAGTTATATGCGTACTTAAGTAGCTAAGTATTAGTACCTATGATATGTCTTGGTATGCATCATAAGGAAAAGGTAGTCTCATGGGGGATTTATTTGCTACACCATCGGACAAGATCTTTTGGAAGTAATACAAACCATGCTAGTAAATTAAGTGTCTATATAAGAGGCTTAATTTCCATTAACGCTAATAACCCCCTCTTTTAAGAAGGTGGCTTTATTAGCATAATGCTCTGCAATTTGATTGTTCTCTTGGAGTACATGGAAGAAGTTTATATTGGAGAATTTAATGGCCTATTTTTTAGCTCATTCAAGTATTGCATTTAGAGTATAATCAACAACAACACTCTTTGAAACCATTTTGCCAATGACAAGCTTAGAATACCCTACGATGATCAAAGAATGAATATTAGTTTCAATTGCTAACTTGAGGCCTTACATTAATGCATAAGATTTTGCTAAATTATTAGATGCAGTGCCCATACCCCAAGCATACGTCAATACTATTATTACTCAAAGAAGGCTTAGAATAGCCCCTCGTTCCACCACAATTTTTTTAAATTCGAAGGACATGGGAGTGGGCTTTGATCCACTTATGTGTGTACAGGTCAAGAGACCATATTTAATTTAATCTCTCTGGGTGCAACCACATATTCAACCACTACCTCAAGGTGACCCCATGGCTCCAAAAAAATTCCTCGTGGAAATTGAAACTTGCCCAATGGAAAAAAAATACTCCTCACTTTTCACTATTGGATCCAACCCCTTTGGGTAGATGAAAGATGTAGTTAATATAGCCTCCATCAATATTTAATCTCGCCATTAACATGTTAATGTCTATACTCATACTTGTTTTTGTTTTTTTTGTAAATAATTTTTTTTTATTTTTTTAAATCAAAACAACTTTTGCATACAACATCCCAGGAAGTCACCACCTGTTCTGCCATACATGTGGAAATCAGAACAGGTGGCGTTATGTCCCAATGCATAATAGTTTGATATAAGATAGATCTCAAAAATTAAACACTGGCCTAAATTTATCCACGTCCATAGAGTTCACGAGATTGAGCCTATTGAAACAGGAAATAAACAGACTATGTGCCTGAATTACCACCATTAAGTGGAGGATGAGGCCAGACTGGCACGAGCACAAGTGGTTGGTGGCAACTTGGACATCGCTTGCTATCAGGATTGTCTGAGAGAGTGTCGAACAAAACATCCAGCCGATGGCTTAACATTGTTTGGCTATGGAGCTGGTCCGCAATATCCCATCTCATCTCGAAGATCAGTTGCAGATGCTCATTCATGAGTTCGTATGTGTTGGGAAATTTTGGGTGCTCAACCTCTACGTGCATCTCCTGGACCTCAACCTTTGTTTGCATTTGGCCTACTAGAGTCGTATCACCCTCATTGTCAAATAGAATTTCTTCTTCAATCATGCATCTACCCTTGTCCTGGCCAAGAGAATGGAGCCGAGAGTGGTTTACAGGTTCGTGGGAAGGGCTTAAAAGGTTAGAAGTTGGGATGAGTTGGCATTCTGGAGGGGAAATGGGTGGGAATTCATGAAATTATTCCTCCACTATCGTCATGGGTTGATTTTCCTCAACCCAATTCTGAGCAAAAGAGGGTGAGTCCATATCTAAGGCAACAAGACAAGGGTTCTCCTGAGCAGGAGGCAAAGTAGAGGCAACAGAGGGATAAATTGATGATGACAACCTAGGTAGCTATAGTATTTTGGGCCTCTCTTGGGCGTCCCTCGCTCCCTAAGCATAATGCGGCCAGAAATCAGGGGAGCAAAGTTGTAGTGCGAGAAAATATGTTTGTGGGGAAAGGGAGGTGACACACCTGGCGAATTTAGTTCAGGAGGTTCCTATAAAACAATAACCAGAATTGTCCTCATCCAGAGATAAGAAAATTTGTTGCGTACTTTCATGGCTACTATGGAATCAATGTTAAATTGTATTGAATTGGAGGTGACTCTCCTCACCCCGCTCGTACCAGATAGGGGCATCCTCTGCCCTCGCTGAGGGCATTCCATTAACTACCTTAGCTTGCTTGCGCATATCGCCATCACCTCCATTTGAATTTGGCATAAGGGATGGTGAATGGAAGCCTGGGTCATTAACTTCTCTATCCTCATGTTGTCCAAGTGTCACCCCATCCGGGGGAGGGCAATCCCTGAGGGTTATCTGCTTACATTAATGAAGCATCATCTGAGAAGTAGGGTGTTGATGATCCACTATTAGAATGTCTTTTGATTGCGAGTTAACACCTTCATTTGCTAGTTTGTCTACCACCTAGTTGGCATCTTGCCGAACATGAGAAGGAAGGAGGGTGAGGGAAGGTTTAAGAAGGGAGCAAAAAGTTTCAAGCAAACTGAGAAGACGCCAACTGGGGGAGATTTTGGCAGGATCGGTATCACTTTGGAGTCCCCCTTTATTATCAAATTGTTGATACTAAGATTTATGACTAATTGGATTCCTTTTAAGAGCCCCCAAAGTTCAGTGGAGTTGTTGGTATCGTGTCCTTAGTGCCCAACTAAGATGTAGGTAATTTGTCTTGTCCAATCTCGAAGGACTGCTCCAAAACCCGCAGGACCTGGGTTGCCTTTAGAGGCTCCATCAAAGTTCAATTTGATAAATCCAGGGGGAGGGAAAGACCAGGAAGAGGGGATGGAGAAGGATTTAATAGAGTCATGAAGAATAGTAGGAGAGAGGTTAGAAGGAGCAAGTGCCAAGTTAGAAATAATGTTGATTTCCTGGGGGTTGCCAATGAAGTCCTCTCTTGACCAACTTTGAGCATGAATGGTCTCCTTAAAATTGTCTTGAATCCTTTCCTAGATGCGGGAGGGGGGGGGAGAGTTTAGAGTGAAAGATGCGTCGATTTCTCTTTTTCTAGATCATCCAGACGAGGAACCCTGGTAGCACTTGCCAAATTCTTCTCTGTTAGGATATTTAGACACTTAGGAGTTAGTTAAAATCTACTTGGTCTAATATGTCATTAGGTAAAAGTGTGTTTCTTTAGTATGCGTTAGTATGCATTTGTAGTTAGGAAATCCGACGGTCACGATATGTTCCCGACATAGAGTNTCTATTTAAAGAGCATGGAGGGTCATTTGCCGATGATCGATTGTGAGAAACTCTCTTGTAAAATCTCTCTGTAATCTTTTTCTTTGCATTAATAAACTACTCCAAGTGGCCGCGTTGGTTGGGTCCGTGGATGTTTCCCCGTAGGGGTTTTACCACGTGAAAACATCGGTGTGTTGATCTTTGATCTGGTTATGTGAGTGGTTACTGAAGGTGTTCATCCTGTGTTGGAATACCTATGTTGTCGAACATTCTCAAGATGGGGTTCATGAAGGTAGAGTCTCCCCAATCCTCTATAGTTTTTATAATGATGTCTCTTTTTCAATTGGTTTTCCTCATGATTTGGGAAACCTGATCCCATACTTCCCCACTAATGGAGAGATGATTGAAGAGATGCTCCACATATTCTTCCTTCTTTTGACAAAGGTGTCAGATGGATGGCCCTATGAAACCTCTTTTTTCTGAGATTGTCCCAAGTTAGGATTTTGTTCTAGGTCATGATCCAGAGAAAAGTGCAGGCTTTTGGCCAAAGGTTGAATTTCCATATGATTTTCCAGAAATGTTCCTTTGGTTGGGCTTGAAAGTTCTTCTCTAGATTGTAAGCTTCTTTGATTGTGAAATTGCCTATCAGAGAGTGTCCCCATCGAAGGATATCTAAACCATTTCTGAAGTGTATTTTCCTCTAGGAATGATTATCCATGGTTGAATATCCCAATCAGCAGGTAGGTTGAGGTCCTGGTGCAGAGTTTTCCAAGTTCGCGAGGGGGGATGGTTAGCATTCTTAAGCCAAAGATCCACAACTTTGAGGGGTTCTCTATATGCCATGATGTTTTGAAGGGGGTTCAATTCTTCCAAGGAGTGGAGAGGGGGGAGATGTTGCCACGAATCTATCTAGAATAAAGTCGTTTGTCCTTCCCTAATTTCCCAGAACGCATGTTCTTGAATGATAGGTCGATTTTTCCATGTTGCATTCCACATATTGGAACCTTGGATTTGATCATTAAACCTAATGAGATTATATTCATTGACGATTGGGGAATACTTGTGCTTCCAAAGCCGTGCCCAAAGTTCAGATGGATACTTAAGCCATTGCCACCAGATTTTTTCTCTCATGATGCTTTTTAGTTTTCTCGAATCCATGATTCCTAATCCGTCGATTGGCTTAGGCTTGCAAACTTTTTCCCAACTTACGAGGACCCATTTTTTTCCCTAGATCATGACCATGCCAAAGGAAATTCCTTTGTAGATTTCTGATTGAGTTGATGATCGATTTAAGGGCTGTTAAAGCTGAGAAAAGATAAGTAGGGAGAGCTTGCAGGACATGTTTGATTATAACTAGTCTGGCAGCCAGGTTGAGAGAGCGGAAAGTCCAGGAGTTTAAACGATTGGAAAGAGAGAGAAGAAGAGTGTCCCAGGAAATGTTTCTTACTACTGCTTCGGAAAGTAGAACACCAAGGTAGTTGGAAGGAAGATATCTCTTTGGTATGCCCAGGAGATGAGAGATATTATTTTGGATAGTGAGCGGGCTATTCAAAAATAAAACCTGAGATTTTTCCAAGTTAAAGGTGGTGCTAGAGGGCTCATTGAAGTCAAAGAGTATGGTTTTAAGCTTGAGGGCTTCTTTAGCAGTGGGGGTGTTCATTAAGAGGGTGTCATCCATGAATTGTCTGTGAGAGGTAGAAGGTTCGAGATTATGTAGTGGTAAACCTTGTAAAGAGCCATCCTCAATGGAAGCTTTGATGTAGCGTCCCAATCCTTTCACCATTATTATGAAAAGAAAGGGGGATAGGGGATCCCCTTGATGAATTTCTGTCGATGGCGTGAAGAGTTTTGAAGGGACTTCATTTACCAGAATGGAAAAAAAAGTTGAGGAGGTGATTTTCATAATCCAGTGGATCCAATCCTTGTCAAATCTAAAGGTTTCCAGAAGGGATTGCATATATCTCCAGCTAAGACAATCAAAAGATTTTGAAAGATCTAGTTTAATTAACATACACGAAGTTCTTGAGGATTTGAGAGAATGAATTATCTCATGAACCAAAATGATGTTGTCCATGAATTGGCGACCCTCCACATATCCTGATTGTTCTTTGGAAAAAATGAAGGGGAGAATGGGATTTAGCCTGAAAGCAATGACTTTGGTGATGATTTTGTATATGACATTGCAAAGAGCGATAGGCCTGAATTGTTTTGGATGGGTAACTCGCTCTTCCTTCGGGATGTGAGTGAGAAATGTGGCATTTAGAGCAGAAAGGACTTGTCCCGAAGCTATGGATTCCTCAACTGGTTCCCAAACTTCTTCTCTAATCATTGGCCAACAATGATGAAATAAGTTAGTTGTGAATCCATCTGTACCTGGAGATTTTCCCAAAGGAATTTCCTGCACTGCCTGATCGACGTCCTCCTAGGTGATTGGTCGCATTAGTGCTTGGTTTTGATCAGGCGTTATGAGTGTTGGTATATGTTGAATTACTCTATTTATTGTAGGGGTTATGTCAACTGGCGGCTCTGTCAATGGCTTTTGGTAGTAATTTATCAATTCATCTTCTAGGCTTTCATGATCTAGAATTAGGTTGCCTTGATCATCCTCCAACTTGGTGATACAATTTATGTATCTTTCGTGCATCATGGATCTGTGGAAGAATTTTGTGTTCCATTCTCCTTCTTTCAACCACTGCACCCTTGATTTTTGTTTCCATAAGATTGCTTCATGCTTTTGCCTCTCTTCAAGTTGTCGCTTAAGCAATTCTTCCTCCTTGCTTAGTTCATCTGTTTGATCATGAAAGATTGTTTCCTGCTGAAGGTTTTCTAGGAATCTAAGTAGTTGAGTCTATGCTTGGAAAATATTTCCAAACTCATTTTTATTCCAAGTTTTGAGTTGCATTTTGAAATTTTTCAGTCTTTGCTGGAATCTATACGTACGTGTACCGTGTGAAATTTCAGCATTATTCCACCAAGTTTGGGTTAGTTCTTGGAAGCTTGGGTGGGAATGTAACACACCCGACCCTTGAGTGGCTTTTGTAGGGATGGGGCCTCAAAATTCCATTCTCCTTAAGTGATCAAACCCTTCATTCGGGGTTTCTACCACGCTCTGCTCATCCAAAGTTTTCCAACCATGGTCTCCATGCTCAAAATCGAGCCTCGAATCGTCGGATATATCTATGAAGTTCTTCGAGCATTCATTGCTTGAGGGCCACGTGGCGTCCATGTGGACTCACCTCACACACGTTATTTCCAAGTTTCTTCCTCCACGGTGGAAGACCACCCACCGTCCGATCCCATGACTGGATTTACTCTCTTTCTCCTATATCAACTATGGAGGGATTCGATGCTTCGACGCTTCACGCCTCTCTATTTTCTACGCACAGGACCGTCCGAAGTTCCGAACCTCCAAAGTACCCTAAGCTCACCACGTGGCTCCAACCTTCTAGTTGTTCAGACTCTCTTCCATACTACGTCCCAAGTCCCCTGGAGTCCCGAAGTCCTGAACTCTCGGAGTCCCGGACACTTCACCAACCACGTTGGCTAGGAGGACACGTACCGGGAACTGACACATAAGAGGGTCAGGGTGACACATGTTATGTTCCAATGGGCCTATAGGGTACACGATATACACAAATCCGGGTGACATGTAGCACGTCAAGTTGGGGCCTACCTCACTCTGGACTGACAAACTTCTAACATTCCTTAGATCTCATGGTTGAGATCCGACCACGTAGGTTTATAGATCTACGACTATTGATACCTCAAGAATTTGGCACTCAGGAGTGTTGCGATGCAAACTCCTCTTATCTCCCGAAGTTCCCAATCTCTGAACTAAAGGGGCTAGAGCCACGCATCCCCGGTATATCAACCGCTGGGAAGAGACCCGAAGGATTCGTCGATCTACGGTTTTGAGTCCTTTGCGGCTTCGGCCTTTGGGGTTTCGAATCCCAGTTTATTTGGCAAGATAGGTTCACCTAACTACCTAGGGAACCGCCTAACGTCGGTCATCCCTACAGGAAATCGAGTCTCCCAGTTACCTTTGACCAGTATAAGGTTGGTAAGGTCGGTCATACTCTAAAGTCCCAGACTTCTAGAGCTCCGAAGCCAGGAGGACTTAGCTTCCTTAGGCTTAGCCTAAGGTTCCTAGGTATTGATCATATGGGTCCTCTCGAATGGACCTCGTTTGCTTGTCTTCCAAACGAAGAGACCTCTCCTATCAAGGCTTGAACTTCGCTATCCTTCTTGAGCTTTATCTTGAAATGGTTAAGGACTTGGGCTTGGATCCCAGTCGTATGACAAGGATTCTGAAAGAGGTATCCTCTTCAAATGGATAGGTTCAGATCGACACAATATCTCTATCTCAACTGTCTTACAAGCTTACATCCTAAGAAGCCTCATGAGCCAAGCTTGAGCATACAGACTATCAGTGAGAAGCATAAGTTCAAAAGGAGATGAAGGCACACACATATCATAAGCATTCCACACAAAACTCATTTATAAATACACATATGTATAAATCCATGCATTCATCCATTATTCTAGTTCAATACATAAAACAGGGAAAATACTTATCAGAACTAGATAACGTGAAGCGACTATTGAAAGGGGTGCTTGTTTCTTCCCAACCATAGGCTCAATCACTCCTAATGTATTTACCACTAGCCACCCCCGAGCTAGACCATGATGCTTTGAGATTTAATCCTCTCTTCTGGCTGAATGACTCTAGGGACGAAGGTTACTCTCCTCCTCCCGCAGGATCTTGGCAACGGTTTACACAATACCAAGCAATGAGGACCAACCTCATTTATCAGCTTGTATTATAACCTGCTAGCCATATCTCTGCAATCAGAACACTTGTTCCTTAGTTCTCCCTTGAACTCGAGAGCTAAGAACTCATCTCTGCACTCTTCGCGGGTCTTCCTCTTCCCACCACACCTTCCTTTCTTGCCTTTCTCAGCAAGGTTGCGTGTGGATTGAATTCCCAGTCTGTGGTCAAGTCTGAAAGCCTTACAGATGGGTGCTCTACCCCATCCCCTCATTTAACTCTTGAGGAGGTCTTCCCACCTACCAGCCTGACTGTAATTCATTTATGGGTTAGAGGACTGTTATGGTCCTGAGAAATTAAATCCAGTAAGGTACTGATTTGGTGGAGGTTAATGCAACCATTCTGGGTCCCCATTCACCATCTCTTTCATAGAATTTGTGGTCTCTCTTAGTTCACCCCCCTTCTAGCAGTCATGCAACACTTATCCATTTTCTATTAAATAACATAATTACATTCATTGACCTTTTATACAAAGGTCCATTAAATCAAACATTCACACATATTGAGTCTGCCATTGTCTCTTGGCCAATATAGTTATATTTACAAACTGGGGGAAACATGGTGTTACAATTCTCTCCCCCTTAAAGGAACATCATCCTTGATGTTCTATCTGTCGGCATGCTCTATATGTACATAAGTAAACAAAAAGGGATATGATTGTCTCATGGCATCCTTCATTTCCCACGTAGCCTCATCTAGGCCAAAGTGTTTCCATTGCACCTTGACCTGTGCAATGGTTCAGTTCCTAAGTGGGGTTTCCTTCTTGTCTAGTATGCATTGAGGTTCTGGTAGGAATTCTCCCTCTGGTTCCACCTGGATCATAGACCAGTCAATTATATGATTAAAATCATGTACACACTTCTTCAATAATGAAACATGGAAAACATTATGTGCCTTTACTGTGGGAGGGAGTCGTAGCCTATAGGCTACAGGTCCCACTCTATCTAATACTTTAAAGGGTCCACAATAACGAGGTGTCAGCTTGACACATGCTCCCATTCTCAGGGAACTCTTCCTGGGCCTAACTCTGAGATAGACATGGTCTCCTGTCTTGAATTCTATGGGAGTTCTTTTTCTGTCGGTGTAACTCTTTTGTCTATCATGAGCAATCTTCAGATTTTGCTATATCTGAATCACTTGTTGTTCCATTTCTTTCATCATTTTGGGTTCGATTGTAATTCTATCCACTCGATTAATCCAATTGACTGGAGTCTTGCACTGTCTACCATAGAGGGCTTTGAAAGGGATCATCTTCAGTGACTCTTGATAACCATTGTTGTAGGCAAATTCTACCAATGGCAGGTAGTCTTCCCACTTCTTAGGCTGATGCATTACATGCATCCTGAACATGTCTTCTAATATTTGGTTTACTCTTTCTGTCTTTCCATCAGTTTGGGGGTGATAGGTTGTGCTAAACAACAATTTAGTCTCAAAACCAACCATCAAGGATTTCCAAAAGCTTGAAGTGAATTTTGTGTCTCTGTCAGATACAATCTCCTTAGGCATGCCATGCAGTCTGAATATCTCCTTCATGAAGATGTTGGCAATATCTATTGCCTTGCAAGTCGATTTGACAGGAACGAAGTGAGCAGACTTGCTCAATTTTTCCACCACTACCATGATGGCATCATTCTGCTTGGCCGATTTTGGTAATMCGRTGATGAAATCCATGGAGATGGTTTCCCATTTCCATTTTGGAATTGGTAGAGGYTGTAACAACCWTGTTGGGTGTCGGTGTTCTTCCTTAACTTGTTGGCACTCTAGGCACTTAGCTAGATAGTCAGCTATGTCCTTTTTCAATCCTGGCCAATATAATTGTTTCCTAGTGGCCGTGATCATTTTCTGATATCCTGGGTGACCAGTATATGGTCTCTTGTGTAGTTTGTCCATTATGAATCTCTTAAACTCATCACAACTTGGAATATACAATCTATTTTTGTAAGTTAGCAAACCTTCATCCAACATCTGATAGCCTTCATACTTTATCCATGTGGTCTCTTGCTTTAGGTATGATGTCACGGTCTTGAAGAATGCATCTGTTTCTTGTGCATTCCCGACTCTTTCTCGGACATCTRTTTCACAGGTGCTCACCGTTGCCARGTGAATTGTTTTCACACTTCTGCTAAGGGCATCRRCCACCCTATTTTCCTTTCCTTTGATGTGTTTGATTTCGAAATCAAACTCACTAAGGAGAGCCATCCACCTAGTCTGTCTAGCATTGAGCTTTGGTTGATCAAACAGATGCCTCAACCCATAGTGGTTTGTCATAAGTACAAATCTCCTACCCAGGAGGTAATGCCTCCACATTTTTAAAGCATGCACTATGGTAGCCAAATCTAGATCATGCGTCACATAATTGATTTCATGTTCATTCAATTTTCTAGATTCGTAGCAAATTACACGTCCTTCTTGCATAAGGGCTCCTCTGAGTCCTTCCTTCCAGGCATCTGTACACACGAGGAAGTCATTATCAGGGTCTGCAATCTTCAACACAGGTGCATGGGTCAGAAGGTATTTCAGTGCCTGAAATCTTTCTCCACATTCTGGTGTCCAAGTGAATTTAACCCCCTTTTTATGAAGGGCAGTGATTGGACAAACAATCTTGGAAAATGCTTTTATGAACCTTCTATAGTATCCTGCTAAGACCATGAAGGATATGATATCAGATACATCCTTTGGGGTAGGCCATTCCATAATAGATATGATCTTGTCAGGGTCTACTGCCACTCCTTCTTTAAAAATAACATGGCCTAAGTAATGGACTTGCTAAACATGTCATAAGATCCTAGGGGAAGTATGTTAAGGGTCGCTTGGGTGGGCAATCCATCCATGATGAATTGGCAAGCTGGTATGACCTCTGTTACTTTTCTTTTGGTTCCAGTGATTAGTTGTACCAACCAAGGCTTAACATGTTTAACTAGTTGCAATTTACACTTATCAACAGTCTGAGGGGCCACATAACTCAAATTATAACCAGGGTCAATTAAAATAGAAACTAGATGGTTGGCGATCATACCTTCCATCTCCACCACTGAAGTTTGGTGGTCTGCTTGTTTATTATCCATGGTTGCATAAATATGTGGCATGCTCCTAGCCACATCATTGAATGTGGTAGCTTCTTAGATGTTGTAGACTGTCTTACTGTTCTGTTGTCTATGTGGACAGTCCCCCAGTAGATGTTCTTCTCCACAACCCCAACATTTCAAGGGTTCCTTCTTTGGGTTATCAGTCTTTCCTGGGGTTGCTCCAAAAGGTTTATTTCCACTATGGGAGGGGAAAGTTTGCTGATACACACTTCTAGTAGGAAGGATTATCCTAGAGTCCTTCCTATAGTTCTTAAATCTTGAGGATTTGAACCCCTTCTTATTGAATCTTGAACCGCTCTTCTTCTTCCAATCCTCGCGAGGTTCTGTCTGACTCCTGAGTTGTTCATAACAATACCTTGCCTTCCAGATAGTGTCTTCTAAGGTCTTTGGCTCATCAAACGCGATCATGTTTCGGTAGGTCTGAGGTAACCCACTAATAAATATTTGTACTTTTACCTTTTCATCCTTTATGTAGGGTACATACCTCAACAACTCAAGGAATTTATTGACATATTCCTCTATGACGAGTTGTCCCATCTTGAGTTCATAGAACTCCTTAGTGTTCCCATCAAAGTATTTTTTTGACAGATACTTCTTCTTGAAGTGTTTTTGAAACTGTTTCCATGATAAGTCCTCTTCATGGATTCCTTTCACATTCTTAAGGTCTTCCCACCAAATGGAAGCCTTTTCATATAGGTTGAAGATGGTTATTAGAGCCTTCAAGTTTTCAGAGTAGTCATGGACTTTGAAGTATTTATTTAAACCAAGCAACCAAGCTTCTGCCTCTTTCCCTTTCTCAATCTCTCCATTGAAAGAGGGTGGTTTGGATTTCTTGAACTCTTTAGTGTCATGACTTTTGGAATGCTTTAGCTTCTTCCCTCTCCTTTGAGAATGTGAGCTAGTTTTGCTACTAGAGGATCCCTCTAAGTTTCCAATTTCCTTTCCAGAGTATTCTCCCGCTGAGTGTCCCCTGCTTCCAGGTTGGGCCTTCCTCAAGGTACTCCTCCTAGTGTGGCCACTTATGGGACCACGTTTTTGTTTCTCAGGTGGACTTTGACTTCTCTTCGTATGTTGTCGGTCCACATGACTGGTTGCAGGTCCATGCTGCAACTGTCTTTGTATATCAGATAAGCTTTGCAACAAGACTGCATTGATTTCCATTTGCTTTTCTTACTCCTTTATCAATCTCTCATTGTCGGCCTTGCAACTCTGTAATTTAGCCATGAGGCTCCTTACTGTTTCAGCTAGATCCAGAGGGGTTTCCATCGCCCTCCTTTCATCAAATTCTTCGTCTCTATTGTGGGAGCCATCCCCCACTTCATGGTGCGTCACCATCCTTTATGATCATAGTTTCCCATGATTCACTGACTGCTTGAGTGTTGACAAAACACCGACTGTTAGCCAACAGTCTATTAGTTTCGAACAACACACAATTCATATTTCTTAAATACACACATAAAATAAGGTCTCATTCTTTTCTTCAGTCAGAGTTTAACCAAACTCTTTAGGAAAGAGGTAAGGTAGGGTGTCACCCTTAAAGTTCTTCAAATATGGTTTTTACACAACTCATCCATGAGCCCAAGCAGGCCAAATGTTGTAACCATGCTCTGATACCAATTTGTAACACACCTGACCCCCAAGTGGCTTTCCTAGGGATGGGGGCTCAAAATTGTGTTCTCCTTAAGTGATCAAACCCTTAATTCATGGTTTCTACCACACTCTACTCGTCAGAGTTTTCCAACCACGGTCTCCATGCTCAAAATCGAGCCCCGAACCGACAGATATATCTCTGAAGTTCTCTGAGCGTTCATTGCTTGAGGGACACGTGGCATCCACGTGGATCCACCGCACATGTTCTATTTTCAAGTTTCTTCCTCCATGGTGGAAGACCATCCACTGTTCGATCCCATGACTGGACTTACTCTCTTTCTCCTATATCAGTTGTGGAGGGATTCAACGCTTCACGCCTCTTTATTATCTATGCAAGAGACTACCTAGAGTTCCAAACCTCCAAAGTCCCGTAATCTCACCATGTGGCTCCGGCCTTCGGGTCGTTCAGTCTCTCTTCCATACTACGTCCTAGATCCCCCGGAGTCCCGAAGTCTCGAAGTCCTTGTCACTTCACCAACCACATTGGCTAGGAGGACACGTACCAGAGACTGACATGTAGGAGGGTCAGGGTGACACGTGTTACGTTTCAATGGGCCTATAGAGTACGTGATATACATGAATCCGGGTGACATGTAGCACATCAAGCTAGGGCCTACGTCACCATGGACTAACAGACTCCTAACATTCCTTAGATCTCATGGTCGAGATCCAATCACGTAGGTTTATAGATCTACGACTATTGATACCTCGATAATTTGGCGTTCAGGAGTGTTGCGATGCAAACTCCTCTTATCTCCCGAAGTGCCCAATCTTTGAACTAAAGGGGCTAGCGCCACACATCCCCGATATATCAACGACTAGGAAGGGACCCAAAGGATTCCTCGATCTATGGTTCTGAGTCCTTCGCGGCTCCGGCCTTCAGGTTTTTAGATCCCGATTTATTTGGCAAGATAGGTTCACCTAACTACCCGGGGAATCACCTAACCCTGGTCATCCTTACGAGAAACTGAGTCTCCCTGTTACCTTTGACCAATATAAGGCTAGTAAGGTCGGTCATACTCCAAAGTCCCGGACTTCCAGAGCTCCGAAGCCAGGAGGACTTAGCTTCCTTAGGCTCAGCCTAAGGTTCCTAGGTATTGATCATATGGGTCCTCTCGAACGGATCTCGTCTGCTCATCTTCCAAACGAAGAGACCTCTCCTATCAAGGCTTGAACTTCGCTATCCTTCTTGAGCTTTATCTTGAAATGGTTAAGGACTTGGGCTTGGATCCCAGTCGTATGACAAGGAGTCTGAAAGAGGTATCCTCTTCAAATGGATAGGTTCAGATCGACACAATATCTCTATCTCGACTGTCTTACAAGCTTACATCCTAAGAAGCCTCATGAGCCAAGCTTGAGCATACAAACTATCAGTGAGAAGCATAAGTTCAAAAGGAGATGAAGGCACACACATATCATAACCATTCCACACAAAACTCATTTATAAATACACATATGTATAAATCCATGCATTCATCCATTATTCCAGTTCAATACATAAAACAGGGAAAATACTTATTAGAACCAGATAACGTGAAGCGACTACTGAAAGGGGTGCCCATTTTCTCCCAACCATAGGCTCAGTCACTTTTAACAGATTTACCACTAGCCACTTCCGAGCTAGACCATGATGCTTTGTGATTTAATCCTCTGTTCCGACTCAACGAATTTAGGGACAGAGGTTACTCTCCTCCTCCAGCAGGATCTTGGAAACGGTTTCCACAATACCAAGCAAGGATGACCAACCTTGTTTATCAGCTTGTATCATAACATGTTATCCATATCCTTGCGATCATAACACTTGTTCCTTAGTTATTCCTTGAACCCGAGATCTTAGCCTCTCATCTCTGCACTCTTCGCAGGTCTTCCTCTTCCCACCACACCTTCCTTTCTTTCCTTTCTTAGAAAGGTTGCGTGTGGCTCGAATTCCCAGTCTGTGGTCAGGTTTGAAAGCCTTGCAGATGGGTGCTCTGCCCCATCCCCTCATTAACTCTTGAGGAGGTCTTCCCACCTACCAACCTGACTGTAATTCATTTCTGGATCAGAGGACTGTTCTAGTCCCGAGCAATTAAATCCAGTAAGGTACTGGTTTGGTGGAGGTTAATGCAACCATTCCTGGTCCCCTTCACCATCTCTTTCATAGCATTCATGGTCTCTCTTAGTACACCCCCCTTCCAACAATCATGTAACACTTATCTATTTTCTAGTAAATAACATAATTTACATTCATTGACCTTTTATACAAAGGTCCATTAAATCAAACATTCACACATATTGAGTTTGCCATAGTCTCTTGGCCAATATAGTTATATTTATAAACTGGGGGAAACAAGGTGTTACAGGGAAATCCAAAACTTCTCAAATATGAAAGGCTTGACCTTAGGAGTGGCTGGGTCATCGATCCATAGGTGAACTGGCCAATGATCAAATCCTACTAAGGGTAGGATGTTAGCTTCTATTAACTATCCTTTTATTTGTCCACGTAAAAGTACCATTTCTAGTTTCTATGTCGACAAGATTAAGTTGATCAATGAGATCTCAGAGCTTACCATTATCCTGTTCCAGCCTTCGAGTTCCTCCTCGCTTTTCCTCCAGAGAAATAATAATGTTAATATCTCCTCCTATGATCCACCTCTATTGCCCTATCAATCTTTCTAGAGAGAGTAGAATTTGCACAAAAGTGTCATTCTCTTGATTGTTTTGAGGTCCATAAGCATTTGTGAGAATGCCCTTTTTGCTTGTTCCGATTGCATGATAATGGCCAGATATTGTACAGGCTGTGGAAAAAGGCTAGTCAATAATTACTATTGTTGGATTCCAAAGGATGGCCAGTCCACCACCAGCCCCTTTGGAGTCATTATAGACAAACTGACAATGGCTCCATCATCGTTGGAAAGTTTCCTCTGCAATTTCTCCTGCACATTTTGTTTCCTGGAGTAGTATTATGTCTGTATCCTCTGCCCGTATACTGTTACAAAGATTCCTTTGTTTGGATCTTCCATTCAAGCTTCTTATGTTCCATGTGGTGATCTTCATTATGAGGAGGGTTGGGGGGGGTGAGAAGAAGCCTTCGGTCAACCTTTGGACTTGTCCAGAGTTGATCATAAAATGACCTACCTCCTTGATTAGTTGATGGGCTGATTTGTGTCCCCTCCTTTTGCGTTCTTTGGGTAATCGTTTATGTTACAAGCTTAGATCATAAATGATACCTAGTCGTGATGTAACCCCAACTGTGGAGTCTATGAAGACTTTGTGCACTTTTCTTAGCTGTTCCACTGGAATGGTCTGTAGTTCCTTCTTGTTGAAGGCATATTCGAGCTTTTCCAGATCTATATCCTCTATATATTGTTCATCCATCTGCATTATCAAGTCTCCATCCCCTTCTGTGTTGTTGTCTGCTTCCACTATACCCTTGGAGCCTGAGTTGTTGGATTTTTTGAGATTCGAGTCCTGAGATTTTCTTGCTTTCTCCTTGTCATGGGTTGGTGGATTTGAGTTGTGTGGGTCTTTGACCTCTTCAGCTTTTGGGAGGTTGTTCAAAGCGTCAAAGGAGTTGTTTGTGAGGATTTTCTTGCTTGCTCCTTGGTTTGTACCTTGGTCTGATTTATTTTGGGGTTGCTTTTTGCGATTATTGACTTGTGTGAAACCATCCTTGGGTTTCCCCTCCTCTGTTGTTTTTCCTAGGGCATTGAGGGGGTAGTCTCTAAAGAGATGTCCATGTTCATGGCACTTTCGACACCTGAAGGGTATATGCTCGTAGTCTATAGTCTGTATCCATTCTTCATACTGGTATTCCATATTCAAAGAGCCCGGCAGGGCTTTTGAGATATCCATGTATACACAGATCCTTGCACAGGAGGTGTATTTTCTTTGTTTCGTAGCTTCCGAAGATTTCACATATCTTCCTAGTGTATTTCCTATTCCCATCAAGATTTCTTCAAGCCATAATTCCCGGGGCAGGGACTACAGGCGAATCCAGACTGGGGCGAAAGCGAAGTCCTCTTTCTTTGGGTTGAATCGATCTGTCCAGAAGTGGAGAAATAGACCTGCAGAGTTGTAGAAATATGGGCCTCCTTCAAAGATTCTGTCCTTATCTCCAGGTTATAAAAGATGATTGTGAAGAAACTTTTTGAACTTAGTTGCAATTCATAGTCTCCTTTTGGATGCCACCGGGTTTTTATCCAACGCACCCGATCTTTCTCTGAGGCCCATAGTCCCAGGAATTTGCCTATTAAAGCATGTTTCCTCATGAATTGAGTGTGCTCTCCAACTCTGGTGGACTATATTAGATATTTTGGAATTTTTGTTGCCTACGAGATACATTTCCCTGGTTCCTAGTTCCGAGTTACCTATGGATGAGACACCTCAGCATCTACCTCCATGTCCTTCCCGAAGCCTTGTTCCTCCTGCAAGATCTATTCCCTGATGTGCGATAGAGGTTCAAAGGGCGGTCTTTTGGGCATGACCCCTGTTTTGTCGTTAACAACAATGTTTTGATAAGAGGGGGTTTGCAACCCCTCTTCTGGGTCCATGCTTTGAGAACCGACTGGTATGAGAATCTGTAAAGTCCGTTGCTGTCAGTGGGGAGAGCTGAAAAGTCGTTAAAAAATTGGCGCGCACAGACATACAAACCCAAGCACACATTCTCCCTCCTCTCCACTTTCGTCTATACTCATACTTGTTGATACACATTTCATAACAACTAAGTTAAAAAACCCAAAATAAATTATACAAATAAATTCTTTTAATACTAAATCCAAACACATTAACTTTAATTTTAATTCAAAATTCTTATTAAAAAATTCATTATAAATTACTCTTAAAAGAATTTGAGATAAATTTAAACACATCTGTATCACAAATAACCTCTTTTCATGAATAAAACAACTTTTTTTTTTTTTGACAGAAACAGTTAGGAGATTTTTATATTAAAAAACAGTGGACATGCCACTGGGTTCGTTACATCGAAAAAGATTTCCTTGTGAATTGAAAAACAAATGCTTGAAGATCTTAACACATGACATAGTTTGGGAACAAAACTATTTTAGCGATCCNTGGGAATGACTTTCTGTCGAGCCTAGAGGGTCTTCCTCGTCAGCTAGTTCTGCCCAGCTTGAGTTCTGGGGGTCTGGCTGGTTTGGTGACTTGGGACTGGCTTCTGCCTGAGCTTTCCCTTTAGCGGGGTCTTTGATTTCGGCTTCAGCTTTTGCTTCTTCTACCATTCCATGGGCCTTGCTTTCAGCGTGCAGCTTCGTTGGAGCCCCCATCCACCAGGTGGGTCTTTGGCTCTTGGGCGACCTTTTTTTCCCGGGTATTTTTTCACAGTTGTGGGCTAAGTGCCTTGTTTCGAAGCAGTTTCTACACCTGAAACTGAGATTCTCATAATCGAGTTTTTGGTTCCTTGAGTAGTCTGTGCCTTGAAGAATTATTTCAGCTGAGAAACCTTTGGTGAAATCCATTTCTACACAGATTTGCGCAAAGGTGGAGCGGGCTGGCTTGGAATCCGGGCTTCTGCAAAGGAACTTATTGAGGCCATTGCCAATGGATTGAAGAGACACATCCCCCCATAAATGCAGGGGCAAATACGAAAGTCTCACCCAGATTGGAGATGAAGAGATACAGTCCGTGGAAGGGTCAAAAGCGGGGGTCCATAGTTGCATGGATAGACCCGATCTGCCCCAGAACCATGACCCGAAGTTAAACACCTTGTCTTTATCGCTTGTAGATTCGAAAACTACCACAAAGAACCCCTTTGCACAGGGGTAGGTAATGACTTCTCCATCTAAAAGCGGGTACCAGTTGGAAGAGATCCAGGAGAGGAGATCCGGAAGATTGGGCCAAAATCCGTTAAACCTGCAAACCAAAGCGTGATTGCCGTAATGTAGAGCATGTGTTAGGGCTTCCTGCGACATTTGGATTGAGACTGCCGGAGCTTCAGGAATTGCTGCATGCAGCCCAGGCGGACGACCCTGACGAGAGGCAACTTCAGGGGCCGCTGAATGCAGATCGAAGGGTTGGCGTGAAGCTACCTCTTTGAAGGAGGGGGCCAGAACCAGAGGGAGTCCTGAGGATGCCGCCGACGTAGCACCAGGGGGAGCGCGTCTTTGAAGGGGAGCCAAGGTCATAGGAGGATCCGCCATTGTAGCATCACCAGGAGGAGCGCCGTTGTGCTGAGAAGAGGGTGAGGGAGCCACCATTGGAACCTGAGGAGCTACGCAACTTCGATGGAGGGAGGTGGAGGGCAGGAGGGCCACAGGGCCGACAACCTGTAGGAGGTTCAGGAGGGTTTCCTGAGCGCTCGAGAGTTAAATTTTAATAATCAATTCAGATCTTTTGGACCAAGGACGTTATGATTTCAAACCATTAATTGTAAACATTTTTAATCAATTAATTTCTTTGGACAAGACAATGTAATATCAACTAATTTATTTGGACAAGACAATGTAATATCAACTAATTTATTTGGACGAGACAATATTATATCAAAATTATTACAATGCACATGTAGACATCCGATGAATTGAAGAATTTTGAATGAAAAGATATGTCGACATAATTAATTAATGGATTTATTTATTATTATTATTTATTTATTTATTATTATTGTTTATTTATGTTTGGGAAAAGATTAAATTTATTATAATTTAATTTTTAATAGGTAATTATAAGAATAATTGTTAATTGGTAATTATAAGAGTGATTACTTTTTGTTATTTTAAAAGGTGGTGTTTAAGTATTTTATGTTTTGCTCCTTTCCACCACACCTAATAATTCCTAGGCTTATTTTTGGCAAATATCCCGTGAAAATAAAATATTGGCAGAGAAAGATCATAACTTAGAACATTTAGACCCTCTTGATAAAATATTGGCAGAGAAAGATCATAACTTAGAACATTTAGACCCTCTTGTTTGAGGGGTAAAGTCTATGAAGGTATACATACCCTACCCCCCCTGGATTTGAACCTGTGACCTTTTAAGAGAAAACACATGTTCTTAACCATTAGGCCCACTCAGGCTATAACCATTAAATGATATAAAAACTACACCTTAAGAAATTTAATCCCTTTTAATGAATAATATAAATTTAAAAATTGAAATTTGATTCCAAACTAGAATCACTCTAAGACTTACCTATTACCATGATTTAAAAAATACCTTTAACTAAAATTAGACATTATGGAGTTAGAGAAATTTAGCGATATTTCTATTATATCATATATTTAAATATTTTATACATAAATTAAAAAAAAATAAAAAATATTATATATATGAGAACGCTGTTTTGTGGAAGGTCGAGCATATTTATCAATCCGTACTTTTTTTTCCTATCGCTGATTGCCAAAGAAAAATACAATACGCAAACCTTCCATACAACGTCACGGGACTGAGAACTTTCTTCTATTGGAAGCTACCACAGGTTGTTCTAGCTCCAAACTCGAGTCAATAACAACGACAACCTGATCCTTCTCTTCAAGAAAAACTGGCTATAGTGCGTTGCCATTGGACAATGGGGCTGGTTGATGGGCATGCTTATTCTTCTGAATTGAAGAGGATTTGCAATCCTTTGTTGACCTTGTTGCAGGAGGAGGCCTTATTTAAATCTGGGATGGGGACTCTATACAAGATCTGATTTGGGTCTTCTTCGATTAAGGGAAGGGAGCTGCTATGCTATAGCTTTTGATAGGATCTCAGCAGAAATTCACCACAATTGGTGCCAGGTGGGAATGGAAGTTCTCCACAATTTGAGATTGCAGCCGTAGCTTATTTCGGAGATTCTTGCTTCTTAATTTGGTAAGCGGTGTATCTTTCAAGTTCAATCGTCTGAATTGTTGCAGAAATTTGCAGATACATTCAGTTGAAGGGAAATGGAATGGATATTTTGATTGATAACTGATGGAGATGGAATAGGACGAAGGTTTTTATATTTAATAGGATTAAAAAATATGGAGGGGAATTGGTGTATATAGAGTAAATCAGGTGAGATGTCTAGTGCTGGCTCTGTGATGGCAATTGCATGGACGATGGGTGTAATGAGAAATTACCCTATGACCTCCTTTGGCCAAATGAAACTGGTAGATAACACGCCCATTATGCCTGATCCGGTTACCTGAAGACAATAATAGTTCTGGAATTGAACACTTATTATTCGTTGCTATACTCTTGCAATTGCCACAATAATTTTACATTTATGTAAAAAGGAGAATTATTTAGTCCTCCAATTTTTGATGGATTTCCATGTTATACAACATTTCCTATACTTCAACACTAGATCAATGCAACAACCATTGCCATATGATTTAATCAAGTGTGCAGATCTGAAAATTACATTCATTAACAACATTAACAACGGAAATATAACAACACATTTCAGATCTGAAGTTTCATTTAAGGCATGCCAAATCACTCAACATTTGAGCCTTGCTGTCCTTACAAATCAGCATGTCAAAACTGCCAGGAAACTTGCTCAAAACACATGAAAACGAGATCTGCAATAAGGGAATTTAGGAAGCAAAGGGCACAACCCCTTAAATTTACTATATGAATATAATGTACAATACCTTAGCTTTGCCAAAGCTGGTACATCAAGTCTGACTACTTTATCCCGATTCCCAAGCAAGGACTTCTCCAAAGTTTCAGAAACCCTAGCTAGGGCGTCCACAATTACTGCAAATATATATGCTTAAATGAGCTATACACAGGGAGAAGTGCACATAAGTCATTATCCATATATGAACCAAAACATTGCATGTCTCAAATTCCAATATTTAATACATCAGTCTTTTGTGTGAATTTCGATATGCAGGAGAACATACCTATCATATACGTATTGCTATGTCACTTGTCTATTATATGCATGATATGATACTGAAACTTGCGTTGTTCTGTGGTGCGAATGTCTTTTCCTTGTGATCAATAACAAAGTAAGGCTGCGGATGTATCTTTATGGACTAGTGAACTCTTTTTTGCGATTTGGGCTGTAATGATATTCTTCTAAATGCCCCTTGGAAATTGCATCTGTTTGCATCAGGTAGGAAGAATTACACGCAGCCAAGAAAAGATTGTCATTCTTACATAGTGGTGCTATCTTTACTATATTTTATGCTCTTGCTTTCCTGTCTGTTACTTAGTTTAAAAAATACTTAAAGATTTTCCTTTTTGGAATCTTTACTAAATCGATACTTGCATCATGCATGTTTTTATGCTGAAGCTATTCTTTTGGTATATGATGGCAGGTTATAATATCTATACTACAGCAAGTGAATTGAAATATGGAGGACTAATGGGATCCTTAAATTTCCAAAGATGGATAGCAGCATTTTGTACAAGAAGTTTAAAGGCACCAAGGCTGTGAAATGTTATAACAATTTTACAAAATCTGGAACAGGGGGTTCTTTGCTTATTACGTTGGAATAGGAGCTCTCCATTTCACTTATATTTTTTTGAAATGGGAGAATGGGTTACAGGAGCAGTAATCAATGTGTTTGGAAGCATTGGAATCAATTTTGGAACGAACCTTTTGAAACTTGGCCACAATCAGGTGAATCCGTGTTAAGTTCCTAAGGTGGTACTATTCTTATTGTGTTGGTAATTCTTCTTTATTGCAATCAGATTTTTGTCCTTTGAGAATGACAACCACTTTTTAGCGATACTATTCTTTGGAATATGTTTGAAATGTTTATAATCAAGAGTTGTACTTGACCCGTTTCTAATGAAGGACTATGTCATACCTGCTCAATGCTCGTCTGATAGGATTCTTCTCCCGAGCAATGTTCTTAGTTTAGGCAGTTAGCTTCCTCCTGTTTACTTCTTTTGCTTTTATAGGTCAATTCACTTCTTTGCATTTAGCTTACCCAAATCCTATAATCTTACATTTAATTCTAATTTTATGAATTCTAATCTTCTAATCTATTCTGTTATTAATTCTCCAGTTTAATTTTATTTCCTGTATTTCTAAATATCATAATATATTGAGCATGATCTCTTCTTTTTAGCTCAATAGTGTCCATTTCTTTTCATATTTACAAAATTGTTTCCCCCTTCCATCAATTCCTAATCAAATCTTTATCTCGTCTATCATTTCCAAATAAATATAAAATCCCCCCATTTATAGTAGACTTTATAGGAATAAAATGAGCAGCCTTGGTCAGTTTATCAACCAAAACCATGATGGCATCATGTTGCTTCACTGATTTTGGCAATCTTGTATTAAAGTCCATTGTTATTATCTCCCATTTTCATTCTGGAAGTGGTAAAGGTTGTAGCAACCTTGCTGAATGTTGTTGCTCAGCGTTGACCTGCTGACATTCCATGCACCTTCTAATGTATTCTGCAACATCCTTCTTTATTTTGAGCCAAAAATCTTGCTTCCTTGCTGAAGCAATCATTTTCTGGTAGCCTAGATGGCCAGAATATGGTCTTGTATGAATTTCATCCATGATGATGTCTCTCATAGCTGTGCAGTTGAGAATATTATTCGGTTCTTGTAAATAAGAAGCCCATCATCACTTAACTTATAACGTTCATACTTCTGCTCTAGTTTCTCCTGCTGCAATCAGTCTGTCACTTGGACATAATGTTCATCAGCAGCAAGGGACTCAATGACTTTGTTCTTCAAATCAAATTTGCAAGTGCTGATAGCTTCTACATGCATTACATGAATTTTCCTGCTGAGTGCATTTGCAAGCCTATTTTCTTTTCCTATTATGTGCTTGATTTTGAAGTCAAACTCTTAAATGAATCCTAACCATTTTGGTGCTATATTTTTTGTTGTGGAGATAAATCGGTCATGTTGACTCCTTGTTTAGACTTAGATGTATACTTGTGGGCCATCATTTCATCATATCAAGTGGGTCGATCCTTGATTAGAGACATTCACTCATGCTATGATGCACATATTTATGCATCTAGGATATTGTTGCTGCATATTAACATAGTCAACCATCTTGGGAAGAGTTAATTAGCATAACCAATCCATTATTTAGTCATTGTTGATTTGTCATAGGAGTTGGTTGTGTTATCATATTGTTTCCTTGGAGAAAGGGATGATTATTTTATTGTTTCTTTGAGGAGAGTGGATCCCAACAACTCACTTCTAATTTTAGTAAGAAGTTTGTTGAGGAGCATAGAAATGTAATATTTTATTGTATTCCATGGAGAACTAATGGATTTGGGAAAGCAATTACTTTTTATTGTAAGAGGAGTTGAGCTCAAACCTATATAAGGGTTTGCTCTCTCCTTTTGATGTATAGCTTAGTAGAACACTTGTTGGATGTAATTGAGGATCAGTGAATTGCTTAATTGATGAGGAAATCTTCTAGATCTCTATGCTGTCTCATGTGGATGAAATCTTCTTGGATCATGGTTATGAAACATTGAACAGGGTAACATCATTYCTCTTTGATTGTATTTATCATTGGGATGTTCTATATTGATGCATGTTTCTTTATAATTGGTTGTATGCACTTGTAATCCATTCTTGATAGATATATTTTTCATAGCCATTGGAGTCTATTTACACTAGTAGTCTCCCTTGACAAATTTCAGAAGTTTGGAACAGCAAGGAAAGGGATAATAAAGCTTGTACTTTGCAGCCATATTGTTCTTTTCCTCAATAGGACAGCCTCCCATTGAGCCTTGATTTGACTCCATTTGCCCAATAAAAAGACACCAGTCTCCGGTCCATTCATCCATTCTATGTACCACACACACAAAACTGTTTTGCTGCTTACTCTTTATTTCACCTTGCAATCCATTTCCTAAAATTCTAGCAATCCGATTTTAGGGAAGCCCCCCCTGTGCCCAATGAGAGCTGATAGGGTTGGGGAGGTGACATTGACCTGCCTCTTAGTTCCTCTAAGGCCTTGCTTGAGCTATAGGACTTTATCTCAAGTGAGACTTTGTGAGGTAACATTTTCTGTATTTGCATGAGAATGAACTCGTGCTCTTTCTGTTGTATGCATTTTAGCTAATAATGTAATTTGATAGCCATTTCTTGTCAATTACTATTGTGCTATTGTTGATTACTGTCATAGGTCAAATCGAAACTTGACGAACTACGCATTATTAAATATTTGGTTCTCTGTGGCTGAGACAAGAAGACTCTTATTCATAGTTCACCCTGTTTCAGTGTGCCTTATGAATACTAATATTTTTTATTATTAACTTAGTTCACCCTGTTTCAGTGTGCCTTATGAATACTAATATTTTTTATTATTAACTAGTAGCCTTCATCAGCAGAAATACTAGTGCATCTAGGGTGATCATGATCATAAAGGTGACCAACTACACATAATTTTTCCCAACCACGGGAAATAAATTGAAACTCTGCATCATAAGTCTTTGTTGAACTACCCCTTATTGAGTTGGAAAACAATTTAAATTTTTACATGATGTGATTTTTGACTATCTTAAGACATTGCGAATGTCAAAAAGAAACTGACTTGCCTCAGTTTTTGTTTTTATCCAATCCAAAATTTTGCAGAGAGAGAGATTAGCATTGTTGGAAGCTCCAGAATGTGGGGAAAAATCAGACTTTAAGTCAATAATACACTTTCAGTCCTGGCGAGTTGGTAAGAATTGCCAGTTTTGTAGTGCTGCAATGAATACTGTACCTACGGGCCAATAAATTTTGTAGAGGGTTTTCTGAGATGATATGTGTGCAGTTATAACATTCTTAGCTCATCTCATTACATGCAGGGATGCTTATATTTGCTCTAGGAAATTGCCTCAATTTCATTTCCTTTGGATATGCAGCACAGGTTCGCAAATGTACTCACCAATTAAATGATTTTAAAACCATATGAAGTATGGGTATAATTACTAACAGTTTGCATGACGACTACTGTTGCCTTTCAGTCACTTCTGGCAGCGCTGGGGTCCGTGCAATTTATATCTAATGTGGCATTTGCTTATTTTGTTCTGGAAGAGAAGGTCACCGGAAGGTAAACGACAGTCTAAAATTTATAAGACAGAAACATGTAGAAGTTGAAACTGGAAATTTATTGATCCTAACGGAGAGAAGTATACTTGCCTGTACAGCTATAGTCTATAATTTGATTTTGTAATTTAAAGGTGTAGATCAAATTAGTGGAGATTACAGTATGATGACACTTTTACACAGGGTGCTTCTTGCTACTGCGCTTATTGTTTTTGGCAACATCTTCCTTGTTGGATTTGGTAACCATCAATCACCTGGTATTCTCTCAAGTCTGCTCATTCTTTTCTGAGATTTTGTTAAATGTGTTTGTATTTTGTTTAGTACTTCATGTTCATGAATATTGGGCTTCTTTGTGTAGTTTTTACACCTGAACAGTTGATGGACAAATATACAAATCACATATTTCTCTTATATTGCCTGGGTCTTTTGCTGATAGTTGCACTCAATCACTCTCTTTACAGGTATTTTTTTCCCCGAGTGAAATATTTTCTGATGTGTGTGTTTGGTAGGAGGAGAAAGTGTTCAACTTATGGGTTTAATCTTTACCATGTTGGAATTATTGGTGTAATTTATACATGTGGCCACAGCCAATTCATATGTATCATTATGTACTTGTAATTATGGCTAAGGCCATGTATTATTTCTTTTTTTTTGTATTACTAGATATGATTAAGGCTGACCTAGTCAAACTTGATATGTAGGCAAAATAACCCTCTTGGGGTGTGTGCCCTTGTCTTGTGGGCCCATAACCTCTTTTTGAGGGGATGCCTCACTTGAGTTGTGTATAAATACAAAACTCAAGCTCTCATTTGTACTATCTCATCATGTAACATTCTTGATCTGAAATACAGTGTATAAGCCTAAGGGCACTTAATTTTGGCATTCTGTCTTGTGATTGACATCTTTCTCTTTGGTGCACTTGTTTATTTCTGTTTTCAGCCCCTGTGCTTGGTTTTTGCACTCTCTCCCAAGTACACTAGACCTATCTCCCTCTATTGCACTTGTGAGGGGGCTATTTCAGAATATGGGTGAGATTTGGTTCTATCAATTCTTTTGTTGACCCTTGTAAATCTCAATATGGTATTAGAGCGGGTGTGAACCTTACTCTCTCAATTCTTTTCACAATCTGAAAACTATTGGCTAGTAGCATCTTTGTTATAGTGCAGAGCTAGGGTTTTCTTGGATCATATCTTCTAGGGTTTCTCTAGGGGTTCTAGAGATATAAACCTAAATTTGGCGCTGCACCTTCCTTCTAGGGTGCTCTTTGGCACTTTTTCACCCTTCTTTAAGGCCATTGTCTTCATTCCTAGGGTTTTGTACCATTTGGATCTATAGATGCGAATTTATGTAGTCTTCATTCTACAAGGAGCCTTCATCGTGCCATTGCTAAGCCTATGGATTAAAAGTGGTTGTTACCTCGTCTAAAGGGGGTCAACTATCCTTCTTGGGTGGATCAAATGACCGCCCTACTTTGAAGCATAAGTCTATGGATGTACTTGACAAGGTTTCTTTCTGTTGAAGATGATGATAATGATGACCTCATATGCTTGAAGAAGGATGAAGCTCTTGGGTTGATCACTCTTTATGTTGAGCTCGACCTCATTCATCATACCAAGGATAACAAAGTTGTAAACGAAATTTGGGATACCTTCAAAGCTTTCTTTGGGATGGTGAATACTACTTAGGTGAACGACTTGAAACTGAACTCTCCAACCTCAAGATGGGTGACTTTGAAACAGTTAGGAGTATATTGCAAGGTTTAAAAGCCTGAAGGTTGACATTATTCAAGTAGGAAGAAATGTAAAATAAAATCCAAAACTTGTATGTATTGTTCTAAATAATCTCTCTCAAGCACTCAAATCTTTTTCTCTTATATTCCACAACATTCCTTTATTTGTCAAGGATCTTGTAACTCCTACACTTGATGAGGTTTTCTCTAATCCCATTTAGCATCAAGTAACTTTGAGGAATATGGGTGAGTTACCCCTCCCCCTCGAGATCAAGCCCATCTAAAGGTTGTCTCAACCTCTCTTAATTTTGAGTCGGATTAGGGTAAAGGGAAATACTCGAAATCCTCCAAGAAGAAAAAAGTCATAGGTGGCTACTGGCCACTGTTGTAAGGAGGGACATCCCATCAAGTCTATTAGCGTCAGAAGTCACTCCTGGATTGCTTGCAGGAGCAGAGCCCAACGCCCATCAGTTTTATGTCACGATAGTTTTGAATGGGTGATCGAATGGATAAAGACTCAAGAAGATACAACTTTAACTCAGGAAACCGGGCCTGGTATGTAGAAAGCGAGGGAGGTCTTGATCCAACTTCTGTCAGTAAATGATTAAAGGGTGGTAGAGGGAAGACTTGTGAGAAGGGCGAGCAAGATTGCCTCGGTCGGCAGGCCTTCGGAAGCTTGAAGATGAAAAACTCGGAAGCCAAGATCCTCTTGGTCCAGAGCCTCAAGGAGCTGAAGGGTGACTCGACTGGATCCTCTAATTTCGAGTCGTTCAGTGCTAAGAAAATCACAGGAACCGATTAGAAACAATGCGACTGTTACAGTGATCCAACCTACATCATCCTATAACAGCTACAACTCGACTGGATCCTCCAATTCCGAGCTGTTCTAACACAGTAAACAAAGAGATGGAAAAGAGGCTGACATCCATAAAGTAAGAAGTCTCCAATGCCTTGTACATTAACCAGAGCGAACAACGCTTCATCAAAACTTTACAATCGGGAGCTTTGCTCAACCATCGATAGATTACAAAAATACAAAGACTGAGTCTATATACCCAGAAAATTCGCCTAACAGAGGCATGTTCAGTTATCCAAAGCTTGGTGTCCCTTCAGCCAAATTCGGACGGGTATTCTTTGTCAAACGCCACCTTAACTGCACATGGCTCCTGCAAGGGGAGTAGCTGAGCCATTAAGTGCCGAGCTAACGTGTGCAGACCTCCTCCGGCTAGTCGAGAACTCGGCATGGCTTCTCTGGAAAAATGGGTACACATGACCCCCTCGAGCAGACCGCTTGCCAGACCTTCCATACCTCACACTTAATGAATGAAGAGAGGTTTCAACCACCCCTTCTTGCCTTCATTTACTCTAAGTGAAGACCAGGATCGAGGTCGAGTCTGATGGCACCTGGAGATCGCGGTGATCCCCTCTGCAAACAAACACGACGCCTTTGGCCCCTCTAGTGCAGTTCTTTTCTTTCCCAAGTGATCACATGCTGTGACCCTGGGTTTACTCTCAAGGGCGCTTTCGACGTTCGCGAATAGGAAGGGGCTAATCCTTGCTTCTTGAAATTGCGATGAGCGAAACGCCGAGACAGTTTAATCTGGCGCCACGCACCCCTCTAGATCTGACGGTTCCGAACTCTCCCGACGATGCTGTGGGCCCCAGGTCCTGGACGCTTTCGTTACTTCGCGCATCGGGGATATGAGGGAGCTGCTCCTTGCGCTTCGAAATCGCGATGGGCGAAAAGGCGGGGAGCCTAATCGCGCACCAGGTGTCCCCTTTAGATGGACAACTGAGACTGCTCCTTGATATTGTGGGCCCGCCTTTGGGCGCTCTCGGCGCTTCGGGGTTTCGAAATGTACAACGACATAAAACTTTCACCCCTTGAACTCGCGACTGCCGAAAAGCCGACGCAACTGGATCTCGCGCCACGCGTCCTTTGGATGGACGGCTGCTATTCTTCCCTGCATACAATATGGGTGCGATCTATTTGCTCTAATCTCGGTGCAACTCTGCTATCTGTGATTTCCCGCTGACCACCGATCTTCTCTTATGAAAGGATTTGGACCGTTGACAACATAATTTCGCCCGCTTACTTGCCAGGAAACCCGAAAAACGAGATTTTCCTGTGTCGCGCTCGGGCACTTCTTGTGCAACTCGCAGACCTGATCGCTCTTGTGCTTTGGACAAGAAATGTTACTAACAAAGTCTTGCCTTGCTCGTCTTCAGAAAGTTGAAGAGCTTGCAAGATCTACAATAGGCATTAACAACCTTTTTGATGAGAATGCTAGATCTCCTCATAATGCACATTTGGCAGTGCATTGTGCATGTTAGTCATCCACGTCCTTTTCCTAACAAGAGTGGATGGTTGATTTTGGAGCTACGTAACATATAACCAAACATGAACATCTTCTCAGAAGAGCATTCATGGGATTGTGCTTGAGTTGGATCATGTAGTAGGAGAGCATTCACGGGTTCAAGTTTCTCCGTGGAGTTGTGGTCATTGAATATAATCAGTGAGTAGGAACCCTTGCAAAATTTTTGTGGAACAAAATAAAATTGAGCATGTTGGTGGAACAAGAAACCTCACGAAACTTTGGTCGCAGAGCTTGAGTAGGATAATGGAGTAGGAGAGCCACATTCATGGGTTTTCCCTCATGGAACTCATGCAGGCCAAACAAAAAAGTGTGAAGCTGAGTTGAGATACACGAGAGGACATTGCGTAACTTCATACCAAGAACTCGAGTAGATTTTGTGGAGCTTGAGTAGAGTTTTGGGGAGCCTGAGTAGTGATTTGGGGAGTCTGAACAGAGATCTTCGAGATCAACTAGTAGTGAGCATAGATCCATGGGGACTGTAAGAGGGTGCTCCTATGTTTTGAAATAAACAACAAGCTCCACTCAGAGATAAAAAATCTCAAATAGTTGGTTTCTGAAATAAAACAACAAGAAAACATACACTTGCAAAACCCATATGTGGATTCCCCCACTCCAATCTAAAATCTCAAACATAAAAAATCTATAAGAAGAGATGAGATCAAAGCAGGCTTTGTTTAAATAGGAAACAAAAATGTAGCAACAAACCCTTAATTCTTGGGTTTAGTTGGTTCGAAAAAGGGAACAATCCTCCCTGTGCGTTGAGGTTGAGGGGGTGATACAAACTAGATAAACGAGGGATGCCTTTGCCTAACCTAGGAATTTAACCTTCGAGTGCATGGGCTTCCCCATCGGGAAAACCTATCGGACCCCCTACAGATAGACACCTCCTTCCTTCATGACACATAGGACATGACTACATTGATTGTGTTTGAACTTTGGATGGGCACCAACTCCACACTCTTTTGTTTCTGGAGACTCTAGGGGATTGTCTTAGATCCCTTTGGGCTTAGAGACGATCGACTTCCCTCCCATGCATGATCTTTCTTGACGCTGACCTCACTAGATCCCAACAGGTGGAGCTTAAATAGTCTAGGGATCTGGTCGCAACAACAAGGAAAGTAGGCAAGTGGGCCATTATCTAAGATCTTAGAGCCATCACCCGAGACTCCCTCCCTTTGGGATACTCTCGCCCTTGGTCTAAATAATGGGTTCGTCTAGGTGGAAGATAGGTTAGGGGGGCCTCATCCGCCATTTCCATTGATTGCTAGAATTGTAATGGAACGTTCTCAGACACACTTTGCGATGTGGTTGGGTTCCACGACCTACTTTTTCTCACAAAGACACAAACTAGCCCCATGTAGACACCACCTCAGATCCATGGGTACCATTGGGCATGGTCTCGTCGATAGGAGACATGATGCAACAACATTAATGGCTCTGGTGGGGTTGCATGTTTCATACATGACTCCCTCTAGAGCTAGGTTACTATGGTGGCCTTGGACAAGCACGCTAGGTTCTTGTGGGTTTGGAATGCCCCCTACTTCTGGATAGTTACATTGCTGTATGTTATTTTCTGCCAACCTCATCACACTTTGCACTTCATAAGGAGTTAAGGGGTGACACTTTCCTCAACCTTTATGCTGGCATTGTTATCGCACAATTTGTAGGTTGGGAAAAGCCCGACCCAACCACCAATTGGCGACAACTAAGAGTGAACCTACCCACTGTCACCTTAGGCAAGTGTCCCCGTCACTTTAGAGGTGAGGTAGTCACCTCAAGGGGGGAATCCTGGTGACCCTAGGGGGAAATGAGATGGAAAGTGGTAAGTATGAGTGGATGTCCCTAGAGGTCAATTCTAAGTGGTATGAAGAGCTTGAGAAAGGGTCTTGGGAAGTTTCAAGGGTTGCCAAATGAGTTGAGTGACCTGCCAAGTGTGAATACCTATCCGAGACACAAGGAAAACAATGCATATAATGTAATATGTTAGTTGGACAAGCAAGTTAAGCTTGCTGTCCCTAATTTCAGCAAAAACAATTGATATATATCAGCTCAATAAAGATAGCAAAGGCTGCAATACAGAGTGCTAAGCATATGATAAAATAAACAAGAGGCAAGCTATTGAAAGCTAGTCAACTCACCAATGATTAAGTAATACCTTTAGCACAAAAGGCAAGGCTGAAACAAAAAGGTTGCTGCAGTGATATTATCAGCCTTATGGCTGTAGCAAACCAAGCATAACAGTAGAAAAATCAGACAAAAGAAACCACCTCTAACTAGCCCAATAGGTGCGCTAGGCTTAGTAAAGGGTTAGGGTAAAGTTAGGGCTAAATTCTAGGGTTAGTTTAGGAGTTATTAAGCGTTAGAGGGTTAGTTTTCTGCAGCCCTAGTGGCTGTAGGTTAGTTGTGTAACAGCAGCAAGAAGTTGTGGTTGAAAGGGAATGCCTCAATGAGGCAAGGGAGCCAAAGGTTCAAGGAACACTTTTCCAAAGAGACAACTTTAAAACTTGAAATTTGTACATTTACCAAGGCAACAATTTATTTCTCCAATGCAACAAGTAAATGACTAGTGCCTTCAATAATTGGGTTAATGGAGTCAAGCAAAGAAAGCGCTAGAGGTACTACCTCCTTGGGGGTGTAAATCCTCTTACTCCCTAAGGCAAGTATCTCTAGCTAGGGTTTAGGCTAAGAGGGTGTATGCCCTTATACTTCTCTTAGCAAACCCTTGTTAAACCAATAACATGTAAGCATAAATACTCTCTTAGAAAACCCTTGTTAAAACCAATAACATGTAAGCATAAAACAATGGAGACTAAGGTGGAGGTGTAAGCTCTTATACTTCCCACCTAATTCTGTAGCCAATAACCTTGGACTTGGAAGTCAGTCAGTCAATAGCACAATGTAAAACCTTACCAATTCAAGCAAAAAGCTATGACAACCACCAATAGTGCAGAATAGCCTTCCTGGCTACAGTACATCACTTCTATCAACCAATAATCCAAGAGATAGCCATGCAAACAAGAGCACAAGAGAGAGAACTAGCCAAAGATAACCAAAATTTCAGTCCAATACTTCACAATGGGGAATGTTATAAAATGAGATCTTATACCCTATTTATACAAAATGTCACTAAAATAGTTTGTCCACATAATTTTAGGGTAAACCACAAGACTAGTAGACAACAACCCTAATCTTGCCCTTTGCTACGAAATAATATTAAAACAATTCACTTAAAATTACTTTTACACAAAAGAAAACCCTAATTTAAAGTGACGCCACCCCTTTAGGGGATGTTTTGACACTCAGGAGCAAGTCGCTGGAAGTTGGAGTGTAGTTAGGGCTTCCCAAAACCATACGCCAATCATCAGTTTCTTCATGGTCAAAGCATTATTCTCCTCAAAATGTCCTCAATGAATGATAACCTCACCACTAAACCCTATCCCTCTCCCTAGGTGATGTCATGTCTCTAGATGTGACGTTTTGCCTCCTAGGAAAAACGTTTGGCAATTGAGGGCTGAGCTAGGTCGTCCACAATGCTCCTAGGGCTCAAGGTATGTCTCTCTCATCCCATGATGTGGCCCTTGGTATCCACCAGTGTAATTAAACTTCTCATGGAAGCCCAAGCTAGGTTGTTCTTCCAAAATTGTTCACCACTAGGTCCCCAAGAAGACAAATAAGCATGCCCCCTAAGGATCCTTTTCTGCTCGTACTATCATGATAAGTAAATCAAGTCACAAACAGCCACCTAAGCATGTGCATCAAAGATTACCCTCTCAAACAATTAAGTACTCAAATACATTATGCAACTTGCCAAATTTATATGGAGGGCCACCCAGGTGTCCTATTGGGTAGATCCTTTCCTAGGTCAAGGAGTGTTTCCCAAGTGATCCCCCTGTCTTCATGTGAAGTAGAGGAAGTGGTTAAGGATCAAGACTCATCAAGTATGGGTTCACATACAAGAGGTCGTAGGTCTCATTCATGGGTGCCTTGTAGAGGGTGTGTGTCAATACGCTTGCTTGTACGCACTTTTTCCAAAGCCTCCATCTCTCTTGCCATATTCATTCCTAGCAACTTTGTAGGGTCACTTGATTTTAACTGGGGATTTTATATTTGAGATGTTGTAAATAATATTTTATCCTCAAGAAATTATTTTCAAAAGGCACTGCATACCGTCTCCTAGGTGAGTTGCCCTCTCGGGCCATCCATTTTGCCTCCAATCCTTTATCATCCCCGGCCGCACCTGGCCATTCTATTACTAATCAAGCCTACATCATTCCTTCTACTAATTTCATATTCTAATAAAACAATTGTTAAATAATAATAGATAATAAAATATTAATTAGTTTAATAAGTATTTAAATTAATAATGTAAGAATTAATTAGTAGGTTAGTAGTTTAGTAATTAGATTAGTTTAATAGGGTAATTAAAAATAAATAATTAATTTAGTTTAAATTAAAAAACTCTTAAACAATTGAAATGAACTAAGTTTCTTTAATATATATTATTTTTATAATAATAATTTTTTTTGTTTGCTAGTTTGTCCTGACCTGCGGGAGTAGCCTGTGGGTCAGAAAAACCGCTGACTCATGGGCATCTTAGCCGGCCAAAACTGCACCAGGATCGCAAGAGACTCACCAGCCACACCAACCCTTAGCTGGTCGGGATTTTTTGTCCCTAGAACCTGACTTAACATCAAGGAGTGCCTTAAAAGCACACTCCATCACCGAATCGGCCCTACACCTCGGGGACAGGGTAATATTAAAATTAAGAACATAATAAAACATTCATTTAAAAAATAAATAAAACTGCTAATTAAATAAACAAACTTTATAAAAAATAAAATTAAAACAAATAAAAATAAAAACAATTAAAAACAAAAACAAAACATTATAAAAATTTAAAATTAAAAATAAAACAATTAAAAAACATAAAACATAAAACAATAAACAAAATAAAAATAATAGTACAAAACAAAAATAAAATCAAAACATAAAACTAACTAACTCTAAGTTCCCGTACTCACATCCCCATCCCTCCTCATACAAAAACATCAAATGGTCTCTTTATTTTTGTCCTGGCACTCTTGCCATCCTGGACTTTTAACGAGGGGTCTGATAAAGTTGTTTTAAAAAGAAACCACCCCTGCCACATGTCCCCTTCCTACAAAGCACTTTACCCTTCCTACAGGTGCGGACCCTCCCCCCCCTAAAACCACTTACTGCCCTACCCCCCCCTCCGGAAACCACTTTTCCCTCTCCGAAAACCACCTTTCCTCAACTAAAAACTGTTTTTGCACATAGTCTACCAGTCATTTTTCGAGGCGGTTTTCGGGCAAACCAGGATGAATTTTGAGAAACTAAGAGAGGATTTTACTCAGCACGGGCCAAATAACAATAACCTCTCCCAGTTTTCTCTTAGCTATTACAGATTGGGAGAATCGATAGCATCTTTGAGCCTTATTTTTCGAGATTCAGGATTTTGCTGTTTGACACATTTTTCAAACGCAGATCCCAGACAGATGGAGATGAATTTCATAAAACCGAGAGAGGTTTTTTCTCAGAACAAGTTGATCTGAAAAAACCTCCTCCAGAGTTTACACAACTGTTGTGGTTTGGAAGAAACAAGCTCATCATTGCAGCCCTATTTTTGTAGTTGTTCGGTCTATTTTTTGGGGATACAGTGCCAGATTTTAATGTAACAGACTGCTCTTTTTGGGGGATCAGTTAGAGTCGAACCCCTGAGCTTGAGGTACCTATATATCTCTTGTAATTTTGATGTAATGGGGGAGTTGAAACCTATTGAAGAAAAAATACTAATTGTTGTAAAAAACTCACAGAGCCACAATTCATCAATCCTATAATACAATTGCATTAGTTATAGGATTCATGTGTCAATCTTGGTGGTGAAGTGCTTCTATCATTGTAATTTGTTTCCATTGTGTTTCTTAAGATATTCATATTCTAAATTATGCTAAGTTTAAAGAACAAAAATTGTTGAGATATACACTCTGATTCTGGCTTTTAGACATAATGATCAATGTTTTCCGCCTAAGGGTTAATTCCAGGATTCTTTATTGCCCTGTTATAACTTGGTCCTCTCATCTTTTTCCTCCAAATCCAAAATCAACATCAAAGAATCCAACAAGAATGCCTACTTTGCCATGTAGGGATGTCTGTAGAACCTGTCCTTGATTGAACTTCAGCTTGTGACTCCATTGCCCAATGGCTTTTCTTCCTGTTTCGACCAACTCCAATCAAAAACCAAATCCTGAACCTAATAACTAGCCTAACATTCTCATCAAACAAAGATAAATCTTACAGAGAGATCCCTCTCTGAGTTTAGGAGGGCTAGATCCTAAGCTCCAAAGTGGTTTTTTGGTTACCTCTGTCAACTTCTTCCTCAGCTTGAGAAATTACAGAGTGATAACATAGTGGTGACCATACTGAGGACGTTCCTCAGAAATGTGCATCAAAGTTCAGATTTGACTTCTGATGGTGAACATAAGCCAAACACAGGAAGGCTGTACACATCAGATAAGCAGTTTGAAGATGACTCCATTGGGCTAATGAAGAACTTAGATGTGGCTACAATTGTTTCAAGGTATGCATGTTTTGGAATTTGCGCAGATTTATGGTTTTCCAAATCCTTTACCCAAGGATGGATATTGTTTGAGAAATGGTCCAAAATTTAATGGTGAGGATTTGAGTTTGACTTTGAAGCATATATCAAATTTTCGTGATTTCACTAAGCATCTTAGAGTCAAACATGAAGATGTTTTCCTCGGATTTTTTTATGATTCATTCCAAGGGAAATGTAGAAGTTGGGCTGATGGTTTACCCGCCAAATCCATAAGATCTTTTTCAGTTTTTTGGGTTATTTTCTTGGAAACATGGATGGAAAAGACAGAATTTGCAGTAGCCCCTGTTTCTATTCAAGGTTTTAAAGAATGGAATGATGTGTACACTGATGAGGAAATTGATGAAAACTTTTCTGCATGTTTGTCTTCTTATTTAAAATCATGTAAAAGCAGTTCAGATGATAAGATCCAGTTTTTTGATGAATTTGCCAAAGACATTAAAAAAGAACTTGAGGCTTTAAAAGATCAGGAAATACCCCTAACTTTTTCATTTCAGGGTCTTTCTTTTGAAGTCTCTTTTCATCAGAGCCAGAAAAACACATTCCTGTCTTTTCCCTTTGATATTGAGAATGAGGAATGTTTTGATGTGGATCAAGAGTTGGATAACTCACATCTGGAATAGTATGCTCAAGAAGACAACACCTATGAACAGAGCAAACATGACAATCAAGTTACATAACATATTCAAAATTATCAAGCAGGGTATAGCGTCTATGATTTTAAAGATCCTATAGCCATGTATATGGAAGAGTTTTTCTGTTTAAACACTTAACATGGTTTCACTGTGAAAAAAAACACATTATGAGTTGCTTTCGCCATCACACTGCCTTCTTTTGATTGTGATCAAGCATAGTCAAGGAGTAAAATCATTGAATTGGTTACTTGATTGGCTATATTGGATCTTTCATATTACTTGATCCTGCAACATGATTTCCAGCAGTGTAGGGTAGGTAGGTGTGCAAATAAGATTGCTGGGCAAGCACCTTTTTCATTACATTTTAGCTTCGCTTTCAGAGTTTCATTTTCAGTTTGGAGCAATTACAGTTTTGATTTTCAGTTTGAAAGTGGGTTGAGTTTAGTTGGAGAAGGTCACAGGTTGCATCTCACAGGTTTGAAATAGGTACAAAAGCAGGACACAGAACAAGTTGCAGTCTTCAATTTTGGGAACAACCCAATGGATAAAGCACCGATCTGCATATTCAAAGATCTGCAATTTTTGACACCTCTTCAGAGCTGCCATGCCCAAGTGGAGCCTATGTTAGGGTACTATAAATTTTTATAGGGTCACTTGATTTTAACTGGGGATTTTATATTTGAGATGTTGTAAATAATATTTTATCCTGCAAATTATTTTCAAGAAGGCGGTGCCTGGCGTGCTGGTCTCCTAGGTGATGTTGCCTCTCTTGCCATCTGTTTTGCCCAATCCTTTATCATCTTGTTGCACCAGTCATTCCATTACACCGTTCACTTCATCATTTCCCCCTACTAATTTTATTCCTGAATAAAACAAATGTTAAATAACAGAGGATAATAAAATATTAATTAGTTTAATAAGTATTTAAATTAATAATGTAATAATTAATTAGTAGGTTAGTAATTAGATTAGTTTAATAGGGTAATTAATAATAAATAATTAATTAGTTTAAATTAATAGTGTTAATATTTTGTAATTAGGTTAGTAATTGGGTTAGGGTAATAATAAAATTAAGAACATAATAAAACATTCATTTAAAAAATTAATTAAACTAATTAAATAAACAAACTTCATAAAAAAATAAAATTAACAAACAAATCAAAAAACAAAACAATTAAAAACAAAAAACAAAACATTATAAAAATTTAAATTAAAAATAAAACAATTAAAAACATAAAACAAAAAACAATAAAATAAAATAAAAGAGTAATAAAACAAAAATAAAATTAAAACATAAAAAACTAACTAATCTTAAGTTCCTGTA
>SNQJ01S0028412.1:26352-45180 GCA_010110895.2 Picea sitchensis | reverse complement strand
TGTGCAAATAAGATTGCTGGGCAAGCACCTTTTTCATTACATTTTAGCTTCGCTTTCAGAGTTTCATTTTCAGTTTGGAGCAATTACAGTTTTGATTTTCAGTTTGAAAGTGGGTTGAGTTTAGTTGGAGAAGGTCACAGGTTTGAAATAGGTACAAAAGCAGGACACAGAACAAGTTGCAGTCTTCAATTTTGGGAACAACCTAATGGATAAAGCACCGATCTGCATATTCAAAGATCTGCGATTTTTGACACCTCTTCAGAGCTGCCATCCCCAAGTGGAGCCTATGTTAGGGTCCTATAAATTTTTATAGGGTCACTTGATTTTAACTGGGGATTTTATATTTGAGATGTTGTAAATAATATTTTATCCTGCAAATTATTTTCAAGAAGGCGGCGCCTGGCGTGCTGGTCTCCTAGGTGATGTTGCCTCTCTTGCCATCCGTTTTGCCCAATCCTTTATCATCTTGCTACACCAGTCATTCCATTACACCGTTCACTTCATCATTTCCCCCTATTAATTTTATTCCTGAATAAAACAAATGTTAAATAATAGAGGATAATAAAATATTAATTAGTTTAATAAGTATTTAAATTAATAATGTAATAATTAATTAGTAGGTTAGTAGGTTAGTAATTAGATTAGTTTAATAGGGTAATTAATAATAAATAGTTAATTAGTTTAAATTAATAGTGTTAATATTTAGTAATTAGGTTAGTAATTGGGTTAGTAATTGGGTTAGGGTAATAATAAAATTAAGAACATAATAAAACATTCATTTAAAAAATAAATAAAACTAATTAAATAAACAAACTTCATAAAAAAATAAAATCAAAAAACAAATCAAAAAACAAAACATTATAAAAATTTAAATTAAAAATAAAACAATTAAAAACATAAAACAAAAAACAATAAAATAAAATAAAAGAGTAATAAAACAAAAATAAAATTAAAACATAAAAAACTAACTAATCTTAAGTTCCTGTACCACATCCCATCCCCATACAAAAACATCAAACGACCCTTATTTTGTTCGCACGCCCCTGCCATCCAAACTTTAACGAGGGGGGGGGGTCCGGTAAAAGTTGTTTTAAAAAGAAACCACCCCGCCACATGTCCCCTTCCTACAGGTGCGCTTCCCCCCCCTAAAACCTCTTACCGCCCTACCCCCCTCCGGAAACCACTTTTCCCTCTCCGAAAACCACCTTTCCCCAACTAAAAATCGTTTTTGCACACAGTCTACCAGTCATTTTCTGAGGCGATTTCCAGGCAAACCAAGATGAATTTTGAGAAACCAAGAGAGGTTTTTACTCAGCATGGGCCAAATAACAATAACCTCTCCCAGTTTTCTCATAGCTGTTATAGATTGGGAGAATCGATAACATCTTTGAGCCTTGTTTTTCGGGATTCAGGATTTTTCTGTTTGACACATATTTTTCAAACGCAGATCCCGAACAGATGGAGATGAATTTCATAAAACTGAGAGAGGTTTTTGTTCAGAACAAGTTGATCTGAAAAAACCTCCTCCAGATTTTACACAGCTACCGTGGTTTGGAAGAAACGAGCTCATCATTGCAGCCCTATTTTTGCAGTTGTTTGGTCTATTTTTTGGGGATACAAAGCTAGATTTTAATGTAACAGATTGCTCTTTTTGGGGGACTAGTTAGATTCGAACCCCTGAGCTTGAGGTACCTATATATCTCTTGTAATTTTGATGTAATGGGGGAGTTGAAAACTGTTGAAGAAAAAACACCCATTGTTGTAAAAAACTCACAGAGCCACAGTTCATCAATCCAATAATACANAGTTAGATTCGAACCCCTGAGCTTGAGGTACCTATATATCTCTTGTAATTTTGATGTAATGGGGGAGTTGAAAACTGTTGAAGAAAAAACACCCATTGTTGTAAAAAACTCACAGAGCCACAGTTCATCAATCCAATAATACAATTGCAGCAGTTACAGGATTCATGTGTCAATCTTGGTGGTGAAGTGCTTCTATCATTGTAATTTGTTTCCATTTTGTTTATTAAGTTATTCATATTCTAAATTATGCTAAGAAGTTTAAAGAACAAAATTTGTTGAGATATACACTCTGATTCTGGCTTAGACATAATTATCAATGTTTTCCGCTTAAGGGTTAATTCCAGGATTCTTTATTGCCCTGTTATAACCTGGTCCTCTCATCTTTTTCCTCCAAATCCAAAATCAACATCAAAGAATCCAACAAGAATGCCTACCTTGCCCTGTAGGGCTGTCTGTAGAACCTGTCCTTGACTGAACTTTAGCTTGTGACTCCATTGCCCAATGGTTTTTCTTCCTGTTTCGACCAACTCCAATCAAAAACTAAATTCTGAACCTAATAACTAGCCTAACATTCCCATGAAACAAAGCTAAATCTTATAGAGAGATCCCTCTTTGAGTTTAGGAGGGCTAGATCCTAAGCTCCAAAGTGGTTTTGTGGTTACCTCTGTCAACTTCTTCCTCAGCCCGAGAAATTACAGAGTGATAACACATTGTTTCTTTCATGTTTTAAGGAATGAGTTGAAGGCCATTGTCTCGGCGCGGTGTCTATATAATGACCATGTCACTCACAAGTATCTTGCGGAGAAGGCTGGCTCGTGATGAGACCCTCTTTCTCTCATCCATGCAATTGAGAGCCATTACCTTGGCTTGGTGACCAGATGATGGTAATGTCATACCACTAGATACCCATGATCATGATAGGCCGGTTTGTGATGAGACCTCCTATCCTCCAACTAACTCCGTAAGCATTCATAATAATTTCTTCTTGTGGGTCCCCCTTTTCTTACAAAGAAGCGTTTCATTTCTTTCTCGGGGGATCCCTGGGCAAAGCATCTGGAAGGTTTATATAAATGCTTTTATCTTTTTAGCCAACAACAATCCCTCTGTGCCTTCATCCCCTTCTTCCCATAGAATTAGGGACAACCTCTTCTTGGGTCAATACACCCTAAAATCCTAAGAGACAAGGAAACGGGGGGTTTTAGGTGATGGAAAGTGGTAAGTATGACTGGGAATGGTACGATGGCTCTTCAAGGGAGTTCTTAGTATCAAACCCATTCCCTAAGAAGACCACTTACTAGGGCACAAGGTCAACCACCAAGGTGAAACAAGGAAAAAGGCATAATGTCCAAGCATATATCATGAAATCTAAAGCAGTCTAAGATACAACATACTCAAAATGCCTCAAATATTGAAATGACACTCACCATAATACCTGACTTGTACCTCATGGACCAAGGCCCAATGCCTCCCGAAAGCTAGTTGATGTGGTGGATGCCATCTGAAAATCCTGACCTCTATGGTGGTGAGAAGGGTCTCCATTTGTGCAAATGGATACTATTGGTCATGTAGTCTCTCGACACTCCATATCTGCAACCTGAGGGCCTCAAGACATAATCTCCTTAGTTATCCCACAAAATGGGGACAACAGACATCTCCCACCACTTCACTACTGGGGAGGTCATTCTTTTGGGGGACTTCAATGCTCATACCAGAAACCTAAAGTTGTCTCTACATGACCGAGCCAAGGATGCACTTTGCCTCCAGGAGTTAGAGTCAGAGTCTATGGGCCTCCACAGGAGTTTCCAGGACGAGATCGAGCCCCTCACAATATATGGGAGACACTTTGTACAGGGTGGTGGATCCCACAACTTGTTGATCTTGAATGGCCTCCTCGACTACCTTGGGTTAGGGGGTTTCACTTGGTTCCCCCATAGCAGGGGGACCAATGTGGTGGACAACGTCCTGGGCAACCGTGACCTCATCCCACATATCTGGCACTTCTCTTTGTCTCCCCTCCCTTTGGCCGACCACGCCCTCCTCACCTTCTCCCTCTTTTCATCCCCCCTTCTCAGACCTATTTCCTTTTCAATAGAGAGTATGCCAACTTCTACATCAGCTGCCTTAAGGAGTTGCTCCCCCATCTCTCACTTCATGTCACTAGACACAACCACAACCAAGTATGAGACACACTCCATGGCTTAGAGGAGGTATCCCTTGATTCCTATCCCCAGTCCACTCGACAACACACCCATAAGCCCATCCCTTGATCTTGCCCCATGAACCATTGGTTCAACGAGGGATGCAAAACCCTCCACAAGCATTTTTGCTTCACCCTAACACATGAACCCTCAACTTCCTCTTGCCTATGCAAAACCTACTATTGCTTTTTGTTGACCACCTATTCAACTAGGGGGTCAACTCCATGTACCATAAAGATATGCATCATCAGATGCAAACAAGTCAAAGACTATTTGGTTCTACAGGGCAATTTTTGCCTCCAACACACATTTTTGTAAATGGAATTTCCGCATCCCTGCGTGGGTTAATAATGTAATAGGTATGCATGGATCATAGTTAGGTCAGTTACCTTAGGATTTCTTCATTATGAGAGCTCTTTTCACTGAGTGTTTTTTATCTTTAGGAAATTAATTTGGCCTAACCAACCTTATTAATTTCCCTCGAGTTTTTCACTCCCAATATTAATAAATCCTCCAAAGTGGTGAAAGGCGTTCTAATGAAGTCACCCTCTGATAGCTAGTGTTTATGAATGATGTAAATGACCATGTAAGACAACTCAAAAAGTTTCGCGGAATTTAGTCAAGTCTAAATAGTTTTTTTTTTTAATTAATTAAAATTTCCCAAGGTTGGAAGTTTAATTAATTAATTAATTAATTTTGATGAAAAATTGTAAAAACTAGGTCCTTGGGTTTTTGATAAGGGTATTTGTGCTCAAAAGAAATGGAATGACACCCCCTACACCCTTGGACCAAGTTTCAGCTTAGTCGGACAAGTTTTGCTAGATATTTGTCCACTTAGGAGTCTTAGTCAGATAAAAGCAGTTTTTAATTGCTAACCCAAGACATGGGAAAAATGTCATTTTTGTAATTAATGAGCAAATTAAGTGAAATAAATATGGGTAATGATGAGAGAGACTTATCCTAACCTACCCACACTCACCCACACTCCACTCATAAAGCTCACGCTCCCATTGGAAAGTGCGCCCTCCTCTCGAGTTAAAGTGGAAACATCAACCAAGAAAGCGGAAGCTTGCTTTAAGGCTAGGCGTGGGCCTTCCTCTTGGCCAATGCACCCCTCTTGGATTGCCACTTCACCCTCCACCTCATCCTACCTTCCTTTCTCATTCAAACCTTAAAAGCCATGCACCCTCCTTCACTTGAGTTCCTCTTGATTTGGATTTTGACACTTGTCAAAGATCCAAGAGGGGTCTCTTTGCCTTTTAAAGATATAAATGAGACCCTTCCCTCATTCATTCTTCACCATTCTTCTGAGTATTGTTATGCTACCAATTTCTTACCATCTCCCTCTCTCTCTCATTGTCACTTTGTTGCATTTCGTTTGTTCTTGAAGAGCTTGGAGCAACTTCGTTGCTACAACCTCTTCCCTTGGTAATAAAAGAAGAGCTTTGGAGGAACACTGGAGTACAAGACTTTGTTTGGATTTCCATGCTATTGTGAGGTGATACTGTTATTGTTTTTTGAATACTTTGTGGATATTGAATATATGCTTGGGTAAATTTTGTTTACTTAGCTAAGTCAAGCAATAGGATAGTTGTTGGCTTATATGTTTTGCATGTGTCTATGATATAAACTTTGTTGTGTTGTTGATAAATGCTAGACATTATCTATTCTGTTTTTCACATTTTGTTCAAAATTTGCAGGTCATCTCAAGAGGGTTGTTGGGATAGATTTGAGCAAGGATCTACTCTCATCACTCACTGAAACTTCATGAGATTTTCCCATTTACCTTTTTCTGTTCTCACATATTCAGATTTTGGTTGCTAACTCATTAGATAGGTCATTTCAATACATTTAAAATTCTGGTTTTTATATGTGGGAAATTTCTGTTGCAAAACATAAATTTTCTTAACTTTTTGTGGGTGTGTTGCAACATTTTCAGCAAGCAATAGCTTGCTGATTTTTGCAGATTCTTGCTAGGTCAAGGGTGCATGCTGCCCGTTTTCAGTCACAACACATATCCAAAGACCTTCTTCAAAAGTGGTAATAAAATTTCTTTCCTCCTCTTTCCATCTAAAGCATTGTAAGCAAGTCCAAAGGAGAGTCCCCAAGTGGCTTGCTTTCTCTTTCATTTTTGTTTTTCGTTTCCAGCTTTAGCTTAGTCTCTTTTCCGTTTTTCTTTTATAGCTTAGCTAGTTTAGTTGTGGGTATCTTACATGCATGCTAATGGTTAAAATTATCTAGAGTAGATATCACATAACCAATGCTAGTTTAGGCCCGTGGAGGCATAGATAAAATCTTTGCTTTTTCGTTATTCCTTTGCATGCAAGTTATCTCTATTTTCAAATATCTATCTTTCACAAATGCATGCAAACATGGGTATCTTAATGGTTTAGATAATCGTTTTCAATTCTGCAATTTATTTCAAGTTCTTTACACTTTACATGCTATAACTCAATAATCTAAGAACTTAACTTTCAATTTCGGTTTTGGGCCCATTTGGCACCTTTGAGCAAGCATTGCGCACTCAAGCACTTTAAAACATTTAGTCCATAGGTTTAATAACTCATTAGACTTAATAAGACACCTTTACCAACCATCTTCGCCATTTAAAACGGGATTGAAGGAAGCAATGGAAAGGTGATAGGCCGGGGACGGTCTCGTGGCGCTCAACGTCTTTTTCCGGGAGTACTCTTATCTTTGGGCTGACATGTGGAGCTAGGGTAGGCCTTGTTGCCATATTTCTTGAGCACCCAACAATTACTTGGTAACATGGGAAGGAAAGTATTGGGTTGACACTTAGTTAGGATTGAATCTCACTTAACAACTTTAATCAATCCTTAATATACAACTTTGGGCAATCTACATTTTCACTTGCAAGCACTTCATTTTCATATTTACATTTCACATGCAAGTTATCTTTATGAATTGTTGATTAGTTATCTAAGTGGTTATCTAGAACACTTTTATTTTTCAAGCATCTATCAATTATATTGTTGTTCCTATTGTGGTGTGATCCCTCAAGAAGTTGCGCATCCACTTGGAGGCACTCTCTTGACTGGGTCTTGAGTGATTGTTTATGTGCCATTGATAAGCGGTCCAATAGAGTAGTGTATCCAAGTTAAGGAGACACTCTATTGCAAACATGCTTGGCTTGATGTGTTGATAGTCGTCTTATCTTGATCATCTTTAATTTCTGCACATACAAGCAACTGGTTAGTGAGTATTTGTATATCTTGTATCCTTTGTATCTTTGTTTAGTGTTATTTTGTTGTAATCTTAGACATTCTTTATTGTACTTTGTATCTAGTCTAATTGTAATATTTATAGAATCTCGTGTAATTAATCTCCCTTTAATTTAGTTGACCCCTTGCCCAATCTTAGGCACTAGTCTTAGTTGTCCTAGGAAAAGGTTTTGAATGTTCATTCTAAATTGTTGCATCTTGCATTGTTGCTTTACATCATAGGATAGATTCCCCCAAACCATTTAACTAATTGAAACCAACTCCTAGAACTTTAAATCTAAATCTCATATAGAAACTAGGGTCTACCCCCCTTTGGCTTCCCTAGGAGTAAGCCTAGACGGAAGAGGTTCAAGTCAAAGTGACAGCGTGGACTTTGAACCTAGGCATTGTGCCTCCAAGGACACACTAAGTGAGTAGGACTTAGCTCATGTTTGCAAGTGTGTATAAGGACGACAACACCTCCTGCAACTTAAGAAGTGAAAGTTCCTCTCCTCGAGGAGTCATTAACTTTGCTTGATCCTCCACCACTCCCCAAAAACCTTCTGCTGTACCCTTTTCCTTAAACACAATCCCATTCCACCAGACCTGGACCCCCATCCATGTTCTCTCACACGATCAACCTCCCTTTGCAACATTTCCAAATAATCCCCCACTCATATCCTCTCCCTTCCTTCATGCCACCTCTTATTTGAAAGAGACACGAGGAGAGCAACCAGGGTTATGAGCACCAACAAAGTAGCATAAAAGAAAGGCCTCTAAGCCAGGTTTCTCAAACATGGCATTTGATCTCTCAACTCTCTCATTGTTGATTTATTTAACCATGTGGTATGCTTTAGTTCCCCCACTCTTGGGCTAGATACATCATTCACTTGATTCACAAATCAAGGAGTAATTTTGATTAGAAAAACTACTGGACTATCATGGTTAGACACACATTCTCCAAGCTTTATGTTGTAGTGTTGCATTTGTGGTTTTCAGATGAACTTGAGAGTTGACACCTCAGGGCTAGAGGGCAGCTCGATTTCTGTTTGAGTATCAGATGATTGATCACATCTTCACACCCAGAGACATTATTGAGGAGGTTCACCACCACCCTTTGAATGTTTATTGCAACTTTGTAAACATTCAGAAAGTGTTTGACACAATCCTGATAGAGGCCTTAATCCAGAAGCTTTGTGACATTGGCATCTTTGAGATCCTCCTCGCAACCATTATGAGATTGTATGAGTTGGTTATGGGTCTCCTTCGGATGACATATGACCTTCGAAGCATCATTGGGAGTAAAGCAGAGATGACCCCTTTTGTTGACACTCTTTGTGATCTACATTGACGAGATGGAATCTTTCCTCCATGAGCGCATCTACGAGGGAGATGGTTGCTTTCTACATCAACTATTGATTTCCTTGTTCCTTTTCGTCGATGAATTGATCTTGTTAGCCTCTACTCTTGAGGGCCTCTAGAGGCAAATTGATGCCTTGGCCAATTTTTGTGATCTTCAATAATTGACGGTTAACCTTGGTAAAACCAAGGTCATGATTTTCAATGCATCGAATATTTTTCTCTGACTTACATATCTACTTCCGAGGGGAAGAGATCGAGATTAGGAGAGATTCAACCTACTTGGGGGTCTAGTTCATGGGGTCTCACTTTAGCATGCATCAAGCCCTCCAGCCTTGACTCAACAAAGGGTATGGCTCCGTTGCCCTCATTGAGAGATAGTGCTTCCAGGGTCAATTTTAGGACATCCCGTCCAAACTTTACCTCTTGGGGGCGATTATTAGACCCACTGTCCTCTATGGTTTAGAGATTTGGGGACTAAGCTTGCTATAGACAGACTAGGCCTAGACGGTGAGAGTTCAGACCTTGCTTCTCAAGCGCATCATCCGATGCAAACATACAGTTCCCCGACTTATTATTTAGGTGGAGTTTTGGGTCCACCCCTTTTGACTCGAGGTCCTATCTTGTTCGGTCTCTTTCCTACATAGAGTTAGGTCCTTAAAGAATTTTCCCTTGGGGGAGAGAGGTACCCCTACTTTGCACTCTACTCCTCAGAAACCCTTGCCTTGGATTGCCTCAGAGGCCGTGCACAAGGTTGGTTTTCAAAGGCCTCTCAACTTCTCTAGTCAATGACCAACTCCCAAGAGCACCTTCCCCCTTCAAGTAGTCCCTAGATGCGCCAGGCCATCTCTGGCAGACTAGACAGGAAATGAATTAGGCCATCAGAGAGGACATCTACAGATTGTACATCTAGGTTACTTAGACCTCACCTTCGTAGAGCCTAGGCTTGAAGATGTCTTTCTATCTAGAGAACTTCTTGGAGTTGTAGGATGACATCATTGTCCGTCCCCCATACACATGTAGACACTTGATGCATTCACTTAGGATCCTTCTAGGCCAGGTTTAGGTTGGATCCCATAGACTTTGGGTGGAGATCGATCACCATATTCCTTGACTAGACAAAATTTGCCAGATGTGCCACCTTCAGGAGTTGGAGACAGAGATGCAACTCATTTTCAGGTTCCCCTTCTAGTACGAGATTAGAGGATGATACCATTTCCTCTATAGGGACTTGGGGACCTCCCTCTCCACTTTCTTTCGGTATCGTGATTAGAGATGCCTATCCCTCTTCATCGAGGAAATACTTAGCCACATATCTCATTTCTTGCACACCCAACCCCACCATTGGAGTACTAGGAGGATCACCTCATACTTTCATGTTACTCCATTAGATCGGGGCGATAAGAGACAAGTGGATCCTTAGAGTATTTTAGACCATAGAGTGGTGAGACCTAGGGTCTCCCCTCAACTTCCTGCCCAGGATGTTGACCAATATCCTTGTGACCGATTCAGAGGTGTTGGACTAGAGGCCTTCGACCACACATCATCATAAGGACAGATGGATCGGCTACAAATGGATCTAGAGCAGGGTGCCTCCTGCTTGTCAGAATACCTCCCAACTTTAGCAGAGCAACTAGAGTGCTATCTGGAGATTCTTTCCTTTGACCTTGGATGGTAGGAGAGCAAGGCCCCCTCATTCCTACACCCCCTAGGATCGTACAGTTGGATCCCACTATGGTGCCTAATGACTTTGACATGGAGTTAGTACCCTAATCGCCTCCCTCGCCCTTGGTCATCAGGACTAGCAGGCTTTTACTGTTTTACATCATCCTCATCTCTCTCTTTCTTGATCAGCACCAAGGTGTCCAATTTTCCAGTCTTGAACTCTCACTTTGTATCATTGCACCTATGACACTGTTATATATCTTTTGGTTTTGGTTAGGCCTAGTGATTAACTTGGCTAGATACTTATCTGTGATGCACTTTTTCTTTTGCTTTCTTTATCTTTCTTTCAAAATTACCTAGGAGTCACTTTTGCAATCTCACATTGTATTCACACTGGATGTATCTTTTAGTCCCATTGACCCACATTTGTGGTCATTTGTTGGACATTAATAAAATGATCTAATCTTATCTTTAATTATAAAATGATCTAATCTTATCTTTAATTATAATAGGCAACAACACACTGGAGATAGTGGTTATTTGTGACAATTCAATAATACATATTGCAGGCTATGGTGATGTCATCATTGATACAACTAAGTTTTGAGATGTTCTTCACATTTCATTGGACTAAATCTTCTTTCTATTTACGGTATTACACACACCAATAAAAAGGTGGAATTTAGGCTAGATCGATGGGTTGTAACAGACATGAGTGATGCCCTCAAGGTGGTCGCCTTAGGATATTGTGATGATTCCGATCATATGTACACGCTGAGGAAGACTCCTTAAAGAAAAAAGGGTTTGTTGTTATGGTAGTCAATGCCAATAACACCAACATGCTATGGCATCAACTTCTCGATCATACCAATTATGGATCTTTGCAACATATGAGTCGACTACATATGATTGGTGACCTTGTTAGTTTTTTTGTAACATGGTAGGTGTCTCAGCTAGGCCTAAGTGTCCTAGGCTAGTTGATGAACACATAAAACAACCCAGATTAGCCTTAGTTATCTTAGCCTAAATCTAACTTAGGCAATCAACAAATTTTCTGTTTTGAGTGGTGTTGCCGTCCTTATACACACTTGCAAACGTAAGCTAAGTCCTGCTCACTTAGTGTGTCCTTGGAGGCACAATGCCTAGGTTCAAAGCCCACGTTGTCACTTTGACTTGAACCTCTTCCGTCTAGGCTTACTCCTAAGGAAGCCAAGGGGGGTAGACCCTAGTTTCTAGATGAGATTAACGTTAAGTTCTAGGAGTTGGTTTTAATTAGTTAGAAGGTTGGGGGAAAATCTAGCCTATGATGCAAAGGCAACAATGCAATGTGCAACAATTCAATATGACAATCAAACCTTTCCCTAGGGCAACTAAGACTAGTGCCTAGGATTGGGCAATGGGGTCAATTAAATTCAAGGGAGGTTGATTACATAAGATTTACAATGATTACAATTAGATACAAACTAGATACAAAGGTACAATAAAGAATGTCTAAGGATTACAACAAAGTTATAATAAACAAAAGATACAAAGATACAAGAGATTAACTAACCATATGCTTGCATGTGAAGGAAATAAAGAGATTCAAGACAAGATGACCATCAACACATCAAGCCAAGCATGCTCACAATAGCACTTACTCTATTGGATTGCTTATCAATGGCATAAAAGACACAATTCACTCAAGACCCAGTCAAGAGAGTGCCTCCAAGTGGATGCGCAACTTCCTTAAGGATCACACCAAAGATAACTTATTGAAAAGGAAAAGCTTTAAAGGGAAAATGTCCATAAACACAAATTATGACTACTTAGTGATTAATCCACAACCATAAGACAAGCTTGCATGAAATGTAAACGTGAAATGAAGTGCTTGCAAGTGTAGATGTAGACCACAAAGATATAACAAATTGATGCCCAAAGTTTAAGTGGATTAAGGATTGATTAAGTTTTTAATTAAATGAGGTTTCAATCCTAGCTAAGTGTCAACCCAATACTCCCCTTGCTTGTACCAAGTAACTGCTGGGTGCTCAAGAAGTATGGCAATGAGGCCTACCCTTGCTCCACAGGTTAGCCCAAGGGAAAAGAGTATTCCCGGAAAGGACGCCGCACGACCATCCCTGACCTAGCACCTTCCATTGCTTCCTCTAGTCCTCATTTAAATGGTAGAAGTTGGGTCAGTAGAGGTGTCCTATTCTTAAGCAAAATAAAGAGAGCAAAAATGACATAGACAGTGTTATCACACAAGTTGTAGGTAGGGAAAAGTCCGACCCAACCACCAAGTGGTGACAATGTTAGGACACTATATGCAATGTCACCTCGATGTAGGTCCCACGCTTCAAGGGTGACTAGGTCACTCTAGGGAGGCGATCCCGGTGACCCTAGGGGGAATGGAGGGGGGAAACGGAAAATGAAAGAGTGAAGCCCCTAGAGGTCAATATTCTAGATGGAAAATGAAGGGTGATAATGAGTCTTAGGTTGTTTTGAGGTTGCCAAAGCCTTGGATAAGTTGCCAAGAAGTTGGTACCTTCTCGAGACACAAGGAAGACCACTATGCAGTATGATATGTTAGTTGGATCAACAAGCTAGGCTTGCTGTCCTTGATTTGCAGCAATAAATGACAGTATATATCAGCACTAAAACAAGTACTAAAGCTGCTAGAAAGATTGCTCAAAGTTGAATGAAATATGCTTGAAACAAAGTAGATAATCACTAGAGAATTTCACGATCTATAGCATGAGACTTTAGCAATTGATTATGGCTTTCATAAAAGATGTATGCAGAAGTATTTTGCAGCCTTATGGCTGTAACAAACTTGTTGTGACAGCAGTGAATTCAGTCACTAAAACTTGCAAAGAAACCACTCAAAAATTGTATTAAAGCAAGTAGAATAAATTGGCAAATTCTTAGCAACTTTTGATGGTGAAAACACAAGTTATGAATGACTTTAGGTTAGGGTTTCTGCAGTGAAATTACCAGCCTTATGGCTGTAGCAAACCAAGACTTATTGCAGAAAATTTATCCAATCAAATCAGCCCCTAGTTAGCTCAATAAGTGCGCCTAGGTTAGTAGAAGGTTAGGGCAGATTTTTAGGCCTAGTCTAGGGTTAGTTTAAGATATATTTAGGGTTAGTAGGCTAGGGTTAGATCAACCCAAATGGCTGTAGGTTAGTTTTATTATAGCAGCAAGAAATTGTGGTTGAAAGGGGACGCCTCAATGAGGCAAGGTAGTTCAAGGCTAGGGAAACAAAACTCAAGTGAGAAAAGACCAAAACTTGAAACTTTCACGTTTCCCAATGCAACAATTTATTTCTCCAATGCAACAAGTAAATGGCTAGTTCCTTAAACAATGGGTTAGTGGAGTCAAGCAAAGAAAGAGCTAGAGATACTGCCTCCTTGGGGGTGTAAATCCTCTTACTCCCCAAGGCAAGTATCTCTAGCTAGGGTTTAAGCTAAGAGGGTGTATGCCTTTATACTTCTCTTAGAAAACCCTTGTTAAACCAATAGAATATAAGCATAAAATGATGGAGACTATGGTGGGGGTGTATGCCCTTATACTTCCCACCTAGTTCTAGCAAATTAACCTTGATTTGAGCAACAAATGATAGCACAATGTAGAAAAAACTTACCAATTCAAGGAAAAAGCTAAGACAAACCACCATAAAAGCTAAAGAAAAGCCTTCCAAGGCTAGCACATCACTTCCATCAACCAGTAATCCAAGAAATAGCCATAAACAAGAACACAAGAGAGAGAACTAGCCAAAGAGAGCGAAAATTTCAGTCCAAATACTCCAATATGGGAGAGTTATGTTAAAATGAGATCTTATGATCTCTTATTTATACAAAATGTCACTAAGATAGTTTGTCCACATAATTTAGGGTAAAACACAAGACTAGGGGTCAACAACCCTAATCTTGCCCGTTTTTACAAAGTAATATTAAACAATTCACTTTAATTTCACTTTTTGCACAAAGAAAACCTAGTTTATAAAGACGTCACCCCTTTAGGGGACGTTTTGGCACTAGGAGAAGGTCGTTGGTGATGGAGGAATGTGGAAAGGCTTCCCAAAGCCACATGTCAAGCATCCAAGTTACTTCCTTCATGGTCAAAGCCTCAAACCCCTCAAAATGTCCTTGTGCCAATGCATATCAAGCTCACCACCAAACCCTAACCCTCCTAGGTGACGTCATGCCTCTAAAGGTGACGTTTTGCCTCTCCTAGGAAAAACGTTTGGCATGTGGGGGCNAGTTAGATTCGAACCCCTGAGCTTGAGGTACCTATATATCTCTTGTAATTTTGATGTAATGGGGGAGTTGAAAACTGTTGAAGAAAAAACACCCATTGTTGTAAAAAACTCACAGAGCCACAGTTCATCAATCCAATAATACAATTGCAGCAGTTACAGGATTCATGTGTCAATCTTGGTGGTGAAGTGCTTCTATCATTGTAATTTGTTTCCATTTTGTTTATTAAGTTATTCATATTCTAAATTATGCTAAGAAGTTTAAAGAACAAAATTTGTTGAGATATACACTCTGATTCTGGCTTAGACATAATTATCAATGTTTTCCGCTTAAGGGTTAATTCCAGGATTCTTTATTGCCCTGTTATAACCTGGTCCTCTCATCTTTTTCCTCCAAATCCAAAATCAACATCAAAGAATCCAACAAGAATGCCTACCTTGCCCTGTAGGGCTGTCTGTAGAACCTGTCCTTGACTGAACTTTAGCTTGTGACTCCATTGCCCAATGGTTTTTCTTCCTGTTTCGACCAACTCCAATCAAAAACTAAATTCTGAACCTAATAACTAGCCTAACATTCCCATGAAACAAAGCTAAATCTTATAGAGAGATCCCTCTTTGAGTTTAGGAGGGCTAGATCCTAAGCTCCAAAGTGGTTTTGTGGTTACCTCTGTCAACTTCTTCCTCAGCCCGAGAAATTACAGAGTGATAACACATTGTTTCTTTCATGTTTTAAGGAATGAGTTGAAGGCCATTGTCTCGGCGCGGTGTCTATATAATGACCATGTCACTCACAAGTATCTTGCGGAGAAGGCTGGCTCGTGATGAGACCCTCTTTCTCTCATCCATGCAATTGAGAGCCATTACCTTGGCTTGGTGACCAGATGATGGTAATGTCATACCACTAGATACCCATGATCATGATAGGCCGGTTTGTGATGAGACCTCCTATCCTCCAACTAACTCCGTAAGCATTCATAATAATTTCTTCTTGTGGGTCCCCCTTTTCTTACAAAGAAGCGTTTCATTTCTTTCTCGGGGGATCCCTGGGCAAAGCATCTGGAAGGTTTATATAAATGCTTTTATCTTTTTAGCCAACAACAATCCCTCTGTGCCTTCATCCCCTTCTTCCCATAGAATTAGGGACAACCTCTTCTTGGGTCAATACACCCTAAAATCCTAAGAGACAAGGAAACGGGGGGTTTTAGGTGATGGAAAGTGGTAAGTATGACTGGGAATGGTACGATGGCTCTTCAAGGGAGTTCTTAGTATCAAACCCATTCCCTAAGAAGACCACTTACTAGGGCACAAGGTCAACCACCAAGGTGAAACAAGGAAAAAGGCATAATGTCCAAGCATATATCATGAAATCTAAAGCAGTCTAAGATACAACATACTCAAAATGCCTCAAATATTGAAATGACACTCACCATAATACCTGACTTGTACCTCATGGACCAAGGCCCAATGCCTCCCGAAAGCTAGTTGATGTGGTGGATGCCATCTGAAAATCCTGACCTCTATGGTGGTGAGAAGGGTCTCCATTTGTGCAAATGGATACTATTGGTCATGTAGTCTCTCGACACTCCATATCTGCAACCTGAGGGCCTCAAGACATAATCTCCTTAGTTATCCCACAAAATGGGGATAACAGACATCTCCCACCACTTCACTACTGGGGAGGTCATTCTTTTGGGGGACTTCAATGCTCATACCAGAAACCTAAAGTTGTCTCTACATGACCGAGCCAAGGATGCACTTTGCCTCCAAGAGTTAGAGTCAGAGTCTATGGACCTCCACAGGAGTTTCCAGGACGAGATCGAGCCTCTCACAATATATGGGAGACACCTTGTACAGGGTGGTGGATCCCACAACTTGTTGATCTTGAATGGCCTCCTCGACTACCCTGGGTTAGGGGGTTTCATTTGGTTCCCCCATAGCAGGGGGACCAATGTGGTGGACAACGTCCTGGCCAACCGTGACCTCATCCCACATATCTGGCACTTCTCTTTGTCTCCCCTCCCTTTGGTCGACCACGCCCTCCTCACCTTCTCCCTCTTTTCATCCCCCCTCCTCAGACCTATTTCCTTTTCAATAGAGAGTATGCCAACTTCTACATCAGCTGCCTTAAGGAGTTGCTCCCCCATCTCTCACTTCATGTCACTAGACACAACCACAACCAAGTATGAGACACACTCCGTGGCTTAGAGGAGGTATCCCTTGATTCCTATCCCCAGTCCACTCGACAACACACCCATAAGCCCATCCCTGGATCTTGCCCCATGAACCATTGGTTCAACGAGGGATGCAAAACCCTCCACAAGCATTTTTGCTTCACCCTAACACATGAACCCTCAACTTCCTCTTGCCTCTGCAAAACCTACTATTGCTTCTTGTTGACCACCTATTCAACTAGGGGGTCAACTCCATGTACCATGATGATATGCATCATCAGATGCAAACAAGTCAAAGACTATTTGGTTCTACAGGGCAATTTTTGCCTCCAACACACATTTTTGTAAATGGAATTTCTGCACCCTTGCGTGGGTTAATAATGTAATAGGTATGCATGGATCATAGTTAGGTCAGTTACCTTAGGATTTCTTCATTATGAGAGCTCCTTTCACTGAGTGTTTTTTATCTTTAGGAAATTAATTTGGCCTAACCAACCTTATTAATTTCCCTCGAGTTTTTCACTCCCAATATTATAAATCCTCCAAAGTGGTGAAAGACGTTCTAATGAAGTCATCCTCTGATAGCTAGTGTTTATGAATGATGTAAATGACCATGTAAGACAACTCAAAAAGTTTCGCGGAATTCCGTCAAGTCTAAATAGTTTTTTTTTTTAATTAATTAAAATTTCCCAAGGTTGGAAATTTAATTAATTAATTAATTAATTTTGATGAAAAATTGTAAAAACTAGGTCCTTGGGTTTTTGATAAGGGTATTTGTGCTCAAAATAAATGGAATGACACCCCCTACACCCTTGGACCAAGTTTCAGCTTAGTCGGACAAGTTTTGCTAGATATTTGTCCACTTAGGAGTCTTAGTCAGATAAAAGCAGTTTTAATTGCTAACCCAAGACATGGGAAAAATGTCATTTTTGTAATTAATGAGCAAATTAAGTGAAATATAGATGGGTAATGATGAGAGAGACTTATCCTAACCTACCACACTCACCCACACTCCACTCATAAAGCTCACGCCCCCATTGGAAAGTGCGCCCTCCTCTCGAGGAAAAGTGGAAACATCAACCAAGAAAGTGGAAGCTTGCTTTAAGGCTAGGCGTGGGCCTTCCTCTTGGCCAATGCGCCCCTCTTGGATTGCCACTTCACCCTCCACCTCATCCTACCTTCCTTTTGTTGAAATAATGTAACTGCGAAGAGCATTCTATGGTGGGGGTGTATGCCCTTATACTTCCCACCTAGTTCTAGCAAATTAACCTTGATTTGAGCAACAAATGATAGCACAATGTAGAAAAAGCTTACCAATTCAAGGAAAAAGCTAAGACAAACCACCATAAAAGCTAAAGAAAAGCCTTCCAAGGCTAGCACATCACTTCCATCAACCAATAATCCAAGAAATAGCCATAAACAAGAGCACAAGAGAGAGAACTAGCCAAAGAGAGCGAAAATTTCAGTCCAAATACTCCAATATGGGAGAGTTATGTTAAAATGAGATCTTATGATCTCTTATTTATACAAAATGTCACTAAGATAGTTTGTCCACATAATTTAGGGTAAAACACAAGACTAGGGGTCAACAACCCTAATCTTGCCCCTTTTTACAAAGTAATATTAAACAATTCACTTTAATTTCACTTTTTGCACAAAGAAAACCCTAGTTTATAAAGACGTCACCCCTTTAGGGGACGTTTTGGCACTAGGAAAAGGTCCTTGGTGATGGAGGAATGTAGAAAGGCTTCCCAAAGCCACATGTCAAGCATCCAAGTTACTTCCTTCATGGTCAAAGCCTCAAACCCCTCAAAATGTCCTTGTGCCAATGCATATCAAGCTCACCACCAAACCCTAACCCCCCTAGGTGATGTCATGCCTCTAAAGGTGACGTTTTTCCTCTCCTAGGAAAAACGTTTGGCATGTGGGGGCTAGGTTATGTCATCCAAGTCATCTTCTAGGCCTCCGAGGTGTCATCTCTCTCATCCGGCATGCGGGCCCTTGGCATCCACCTGTGGGCTTCAAGCCCAAGCTAGGCTTGTTCCTCCAAAATTGTCCACCAACTAGGTCCTGCAAAGACAAATAAGCATGCCCTCCAAGGATCTCAAGTCAAAATATCATGATAAGTAAATCAAGTCAATAAATGAGCCACCTAAGCATGTGCATCAA
>SNQJ01S0028411.1:76538-102834 GCA_010110895.2 Picea sitchensis | reverse complement strand
CTCAAGGGTTTCTATAATAAAGTTGTGGTTTTCTATATGGTTTCATATATCTTGTGTGGTGATTGTATTCAGATATATTTGGATCTATTGTGATATTTTGTATTCAGGTCTTTGGTTCTTAACAACCTATGGGTTGCGCGGAACAAACAATACATAGTAGACATGTACTTTTATAAAGTATGGACATGATATTTTATAGAGCATATGTGGATCCCTCATTCCATACTTAGGCACTTTTTCGATTGCAGGTTCTTGGCATGGCGGGCTGAAAAATTGAGCCTCTATTGTTCTGTGTCCTACAAATAACACCCACACTTCCTCAATATACAAATAGACAGGCGGACTTGTGGGTTGGTTGGTTGAACGTTTCACTTTTATTGTCCCGTAGCGATTCCGTATTAATTCCATATTTAGCCAGTTTTTTGGATCGGGGGCTCTCATGCTGGCAGGCAAAAAAATGGGGTGTATGTTGTTCTGTGGTCTACAAATACCACCCAAAATTCCATGATATACAAATTCAGAAGCGGACATGCGGTAAATTATTCCTATTAAATATTGATATTACAGAATTTAATTAGACGAGAAAGTTTGTACAATTTGGTTGGTCGAGTGATATAAAAGTATTCGGACAAATGAGCAATACATAGTAAACATGTGCTTTTATAAAGTATGGACATGAGATTTTATAGAACATATGTGAATGCATCATTCCATACTTGGGCAGTTTTTGGATGGCGGGTTCGCGACCTGGTGGGCTGAAAATTGAATATCTATTGTTTTGTGTCCTACAAATAGCACCTACACTTCCACGATATACAAATTGACAAGTGGACTTGCGGATATGAGTCTATATAAATTATGGACATGAAATTTTATAGAGCATATGCGGATCCCTCATTCCATACTTCGACACTTTTTGGATCGCGGGTTCGCAGCCTGGGGGGATGAAAATAGAGTCTCTATTGTTTTTTGTCCTACAAATAGCACCCAGACTTCCGTGATATAAAAATTGACAGGAGGACCTACGGGCTATGTGGATCCCTCATTCCATACTTGGGCACTTTTTGGATGGTCGGTTCGCGACCTAGCGGGCTGAAAATTGAGGATCTATTGTTCTGTGTTCTACAAATAGCACCTAGACTTCCATGATATACAAATTGATAGGTGGAATTGTGGACATGAGTCTATATGAAGTATGGACATGAGATTTTAAAGAGCATATGTAGATCCCTCATTCCATACTTGGGCACTTTTTGGATCGTGGGTTCATGGCCTGGCGGGCTAAAAATAGAGTCTCTATTGTTCTATGTCCTACAAATACCACCCAGACTTCCACGATATACAAATTGATAGGAGGACTTGCAGGTTGCTTCGCTGAACATTGCATTTTTATCGTTCCATAGCTATCCTGTACTAATTCCATATTTAGCCACTTTTTTTGATCGGGGGCTCTCAGGCTGGCTGGCTGAACATTGCACTTTCATTGTTTTGTATCCTCCAAATAACACTCGGAATTCCGCGATATGCAAATTCATAGATGGACTCGAGGGATGGAAAGTTCAAATTTGCCATTGTTTACGGATGGAAATCTCTATCAACTATCCAATATATCAAAAAACATTATTTTCAATACTAAATTATTAATATTACATATTGATATTGCAGAATTTAAGCAGAGGAAAAAGTTTGTCCATTTTGGTGGATCGACTGATATAATTTTTTTTTGACAAACGAGCAATACATAGTAAACATGTACATTTATAAACTATGGACATAAGATTTTATAAAGCATATGCCCATTCCTTATTCCATACTTAGGTACTTTTTGGATCGCGGGTTCGCGGCCTGGTAGGCTGAAAATTGAGGTTTTATTGTTCCGTGCCCTACAAATAGCACCCAGACTTCTGCAATATACAAATTGATAGGCAGACTCGGGCTAGTTGACTGAACATTGCACTTTTACTGTCCCCTAGTGATCCCGTATGAATTCCATATTTAGCCATTTTTTTTTATTGGGGGCTCTGGGGCTGGCGGGTTGAAAATTGGGCCTCTATTGTTCCCCGATGTGCAAATACCACTCACAATTCCACGATATACAAATTGACAAGCGAACTTGTGAGCTGGTTGGCTCAACATTGCAGTTTCATTGTTCCATGTCGTCCAAATAGCACTCGGAGTTCCGTGATATACAGATTGACAGATGGACTTGAGGGCTGGCGGCTTCAAGTTTTCTATTGTTTACAGATGCTAATCCCTATAAACTATCTAACATATCTAAAAACATTATTTTCAATACTAAATTATTAATATTAAATTTCGATATTGCAGAATTTAATTAGACGAGAAAGTTTGTACAATCTGGTCGGGCGACTGATATAAAATTTTTCCGACAAATGACCAATGCATAGTAAACATATAATTTAGAAATTATGGACGAGATTTTATAGAGCATATGTGGATCCCTCGTTCCATACTTGGGAACTTTTTTATCTCGCGTTCTTGGCCTGGCGGGCTGAAATTTGAGCCTCTTTTGTTCCGTGTTCTGCAAATATCACTTAGACTTCCGCGATATACAAATTGACATGCGGACTTGCAGACTCCACGTCTGGCGGGTTCAAGATTGCAATTGTTTAGGGATGCTCATCCCATCTAACTTTATATAAAAACATTATTTTCAAATACTAAATTATTAATATTAACTATCCATATTGTACAAGTGAATTACATTAAATTATTAAAGGATGTTAAATCATTTATTTTTTTTAAAAGGAAGCAAACAAAAGAAAGTTTTTTTTAAATTCTATCGCCGCAAGAATAACAAGGACCAATTTGAATTTTAAGGCCCTCTTGTTCATATTATAATACAATTGCACTCCGCACAGTATATATTCTTTGATTTCAAATTATTCCAGGATATTAATTTTTCCAAGTTCATCGAATAAGAAAAAATGCCAAAACAACGACCAATTTGAATTTTAAGAGCCTCTTGTTACTATGATTGGACAGTTGCACTTCGCACACTATATATTCGTTGATTTCAAAATATTTCAGAACAATAATTTTACCAAGTTCATCGATCAAGGAAATCTACTAAAGCAAGCCACATAGTACATTTGTGTTACAATGCCATAGAAATTATCAGGTGGATGTGCGGGCCAGCTGGCTAAAAAATTCAATTATATTGTTATGTGTCCTCCAAAGAATAGTTGGAGCTCCACAGTATAAAAATTGACAGACAAAGAAGATAAGCAAGAACCAACCATACTTTAAACAGACTGCAAGAAAGTTCCCAGAAGGTTCCATAGAGTTGAAACCATCGACCTTTGCACCAAACAATTTGATATACAAATAAAAGACGTGGACACATTCGTTTTCTCTTGCATATGGTATATGTTGCCAATAGAAAATAACCAGTGCCATGCGATATATGGGGATTACAGAGATATGGGCCAAATCCAACAAACATTCATCTGAATGTTGAACAAATGTTATAGAGACACATGAGGTATTTTCGTTTCCTGTCGAACTTTGATATATTTTTTTATTTTTCCCCTTTTTCAGCCGATATGAAAAATTGCATTGTCCTCATTCAAGGTGAATTTGTTGTGTATCCGAAGTTGTTGTAGCATGTAGACACTGCTTGCCTTTTTCTGTAGATACGTTTCATACGACAACTCTTCCAACTTAGGAAGCACATTTTGTAACAGAGGCTTCCTAACCGTACAATGCACGGTTGTGTTTCCCATGGTTTGGATAACAACATTCACACAATGTCCATGTATATATGAACATTTTTCACCGCATCACAGACAATCAATTGTATCATCACTTATCAAGGCGGAGGCAGAAGCAACGGAGTTGCATTTTGTACATACAGGCTCAAAGGGGGTCGAGTACACATTGGCTGCAACTAAAAGACCTTCAACCTGGGAACGCGAGCAAAGGGATTAATACATTGAACAATATAATACACAATTGCACCCCGCCCTCCCCTTTAAAAAAAAAAAAAGTAAGCAGGCGCAGAAATTTGTTGAAGGCTATTTCTATAAGCAAAGTGAGGATGATTTTGTGGATGTATACGCACAACAGTTGTAGAGATAGCTAGTTTCTTTAGATCCTCTACTATATATGCTCGCAACTCTGTTACAAATGTTGCCTGGGTTGTCTGAAAGATCCTTTCTCTAGCATCCCTCTTATTTTTTATATTTTTGAACAACATAAGTGGAATCTACCCTCTATGCAATTGTTTTTCGATTGACGAAAACAAATCTGAATACGTATCGACCAATTGCAGTTGCAACATGGAACAGTGCAATATTTGTGTAACTTATCTGACATACATGCACATGTGAAAGAAAAGGACAAAACTGAATATGAAAATTGGTACCATTTCCTTGTCGTTGTCTGACTCTCCATCCTTTATATGGAGAATGTGTTGCGAGCCAATTTTTCTCGCCAATGTGACAATAGCCCCAATTGTTCTGACTGGGTAAATATCAATGCTCTGGGAAAGCTGGTTGATAGTTGATTTTGGGACGAAATGATATTTTGAACAAACATCGAGAATTTTTTCCACAATGCTTGTTTCGTTGAGAGAAATAATTCGATCGCAATCACCACGGTCATATACTGTTTTGGGAAATATATTAAAATTTTTAATGGATATCCCATTACGCGGCAATATCTTTTCTTCATGTTTATGGACAAGTTGTGGAGGAACAGTTAGTGTCACTATCATCATGGCATCCTTGTATGTCATGTTAGCACACATAATGGATCTACTTTTGTTTTCCTTGTCCAAGTAGGTGCTATAGACAACCATTATGTCCCTGAGGAACACTTGTCCAGTTTGGCGGTTGTTCAAGCCCTCTATTGACAATAATTTGGATGTCACAACTCTAGACCTGATGACATTTTTTGAACATGAAAACTAAAGTGAATGGTAGTGTGGTACAAGTGCACAAATAGTTTTGATGAACTATGGAGCCATAGTTTCGCAACCACACCTCTTAGTTTGTGGAACATGTTCGGCATATCACTTGTACTTGTTGATACTTCTTGCGAGCTGCAAACCATGTATTGCATAAGACATCAGCATATCCTCCATGCCATAGATGAATATATAGCCCAGGAATTTTTTTTAGTAAACATAGTAAGAGCAGAGTGTATGCATATTTAGCTTTGGCCTTGTCGGTTTGTCGATGTCTGGGATGACTGACTGCTCATTTTCGTGTCACTAGTCCAACTTTTCTAATGCAAGCATGTGCAGATGAACATCAGGACTAAACAAGCATATGCATTGTATATTGTCCATCGGAAGGACCAAATAACCATAAAATTGTATGCATCTGAATTTTTTAACTGGATAAATGTTTAACAGTAAACAGGGCGTGAGCGTGGGGCACCATGGCCAATTTGTATATCACGGACCCCCGAAAGCAAGGGGAGCAATCTTCAACCTGCCAGCCTAGCACCTGCAATCGAGAAAGTGGGTAACTATGGAAGAAGGTAGAAGCACAACCACATAAGTGAATCTCTTAGTCCACTAACCGACGCACGAAGGAATTTTTGGAAAGCACACTAGGCAGTTGAATTAGAAAACAAAAGGAATAATAGAAAATGGAAAAAGTAGAAATAGGGAGTGCAGAAAGGCCCATTACTGCAAAGTCATCATTTTCAAGTCTAATATTATATGCCCCCACCCGGTTTGTATATTTAATTTACCAGCACACTTGGTATATCTTTTAGAAGATTGCACCACAGAACCCTCTACTGCTGCACAAAACAATTCATTTCCATGTCCAAGTGACCTATTTTTTCCAAGTCAGCAAAGTCGAAGATGCAATGGACATGAAGGCAAGTTAGTATGAAGAAAGACATCTAAAAGAAAGAGAAACAACTCTATTTACCCTCCAAAGAGTCCTTCATCCTGTCCACCCATTTTGTTTGTTTAAATGCAGCAATGCAGTGCAAACACAACAGACATGAACCATCTTAGTATGCAGGAAGGAACGCATGTAAGCAAGATAACTTACCATGTAGGAAGGCACATAACTAGTTTAACACACATACAGACCATAAATGAAATACAAAACAGTGCAATATGAAACAACAGTACAAGCATGCACCTTTCTATATCTTCTTCAACCGATGCAGTCAAGACTCCCTCGTTTTAGCCAACTACTCTGTTTGTTTGAATGTGGGAACACATAAAATTCAATGAACATCAATGGAAGCTAGTATTCACTGGAGAACAAGCAATATGTACATACAACAAAACTGACTAAACGAACAATCTAGAGAGGCAGAAACATGAACCTTTGCGCTTCTCTATCCATGGTTGTAAACGTGTAGATTTGTTTTCCTTGGCCAAAATATATTACAAGGCACAAAACATCACGCAATTGCATGGCCACAGCTAAATGATTTCTAGTTTTCCCTGGAAATTTATCCAGACATGCCCTTTAACCATGTTCTTTATCCTCTACACAGACTGTTGTGCCCACGATACAAATTCTCAGTTTTTCGTGGCAAACCACCCAGACATGCTTCTAGACATCAAAATATAATCTTGCAGAATCTTTGTTGCACATATCATATCTCAAGAACAACACAAATTGTATCATGCGCACACCAGTCTATGTAGAGGAGAAAGAACATGTAATGTCACATCCGCACATCTGACCATACGTGGTTTATAAATGTAGCTTGTACACATATGCTTTATTCCAACAAAACAACAGCGGATATTGTAACTTCACATGTAATCCTCGAACAATTTTGCATGCAACTATTTTCTTTCATGGCAAGACTGGAGCACTAGTAAAATCTCACAGAATAATGGATATCGGCCTCGACAGACATGGAAAATAATACAACTGCATGTCGACTCGTGGGTGCAAGGGATGAACACCGTAAAGCGCTCCAAAAAAACAATAATAATAAAAAACAAAAAACAAAAAAAATCTCCAACCACCCACCCCAACCCTGCAAGGCCGAATCAAACAAAAGAAAACAGCAAGGACCAAAGCAGCGAGAAAGCACGAACAAGACGAACTACACCCCCAAGGCCCCAAAGCACAAACCCCAGCCAAACAAACAAAATCAGTAACCCACGAACCAATGAACCAGCAAGAACCATCGAGCCAGTGAACAACATATGTATCTCCAACGATTACGAAACTGCATCCCAAGCACATAAGGAACTAGAAACATACAAGGAACATGCGACTACAAATAAGCAAAGATTCTTACTTGCAAACTACAAACACTAAACAACAAACAAGGAATACAAAATGAAACTATGGCATGGAAACTTACTCCGAAATGATGAAATGCAGAAGCGTAGGTCGAATCGCGAGTGAAACAATAACAAGCAGCAACCAACAAACCAACAAAGAAGAAGCACTCACTGAACCAGTAAACAATGTATGTAGCTTCAACGATTACGAGTATGAAACATACAATGGAAGCAATCGACAAACCAATGAATAAGAAGAACTCACTGAACGAGTAAACAATGTATATACCTTTAATGGCAGAACAAAGATGAAACATACAATGTTTGTCGAACTGGCGGTGGACAAACAAGACTGCAAATTCACTGTAACTGTATAGAAAATTTCGAGGAAAAATGTACTGCGAGAAGCGTATTTACATAAACATTTATTATTTCCAGGCTGTCTAAGGACCTCGCAGTATGAAAACATTTAAGTTGTCACGAGTGTTGGAGGACGACGTGTCATGTAAACATTTACGCTATCAGGCCTATTCACGCATCTCAGAATAAGTGTGAATACATTTCAACAAATATGCATCCACCAAAGACGCTATAAACTTTGGAATTCTCAATCACTACAAAGCTTGGATATCAAAAAATTTCAATATGCTTAGTACATATTAAAACTTGCGGATATATTCGCCTAGCAAAAAATGTTAATACAAACATTCGAACTAATGCTAGCATTAATCGACCTTCAAGCAATATAGAGGAAAAATATATGATTAAAAAATACTGTCTATGAGAAAAACTTTGGATATGTTACCATATAGTACATTGGGAATAGCGAAGGCGGAAATAAGACCTCCAATCTCTTATCCAATTATATCAATACATATATGTAACTTTTTATTATATAAAAATATATGCTTTTAATTCCATAGCTCCAACAATAGGTATTGTGCAAATAATTCGGGTCAAAGGACAAACTAATATGTAGTCAACACATTATCGATCGATATAGTCCCTATATGCCTACAATAGGGACTAATAACTCAAATAACTTGGCTAAAGAAAATTATATAAAAATGCATGTACACAAAAGGAAATTACAAAGCATTCCACATTTTGTACAATTATATAATGGAAAAGTAACCAATGATCATTAAATATGTGTTGGACATACGTTATATAGAATAGTAGATGAAGAAAGATTTTGTTTATGATTGGAATAATATGATAAGTTACTCGGTAGAGTGGGAAAAGGGTAAAGTTTAAATTTAATGGAAAAAGGAAAAGATGGGTAAAGTTTAAATTTAATGGAAAAAGGAAAATATGGGTAAAGTTTAAATTTTTTATGTTAAAAAAAAGTTTTATATTTATGAGAGGTGAATATATATGTTACTGTCTTTTAAATTTTTTTTCAAAGAAAAAACATTTATATTTAAAAGAAGTGAATATATATGTTATTGTTTCCTTATATGGAATTGATTTTGGCTATCGAGCTCCTTCAAAATATTTTTCTTTTATATACCTATGACCTCTTTACTTATTGTAAAGAAAAAAAAAACACACATTCTATTCTTCTTATAATCTCATATTATTCAATATCAGCGTATATCCATACCCACATTCCGTAAAACATGGCTTCCTCTCTATACAACTTTAATGTCTAAATACAATCCATTAGTAAACATTATGACGCAATTAAAAAAAATTAAAATCCATAAACTCTAGCTCCTCCCCATCTATAAATCCATAAAATCCAAGAGTCCCAACAGGCAGAGATAAGGAATCTTTCAACAACTCCTCATCTTTCCCATTCAGTTCCCAATAGATGTGTCTGAAAGAAATACATCCAAAGGTTTTAGAAGAAACCAAAATATCTCGAAGCAGAGGGTTGACGCGTACATCTTCCACTGTAGGTTTTTTGTTTGCCCATTCTATGACAAACTTCGAGTCTCCCAAAACCTACAACTTCCTTACCCCTTTTCTCGTTGTGGCCTCCAACAAAGTCCGTAAAGCAATAAATTATGCTCTATTGTTTGTACCCCTTCGTAGAGCATACCTAATATGAACATAATGGTTATGCTTCAGGAATAGTACCACTCCTACCGTGCATATAGGAGGATGGCCTTGGTTGGCTCCATAAAATAATCCTCATGATATATCAAGGTCCAGCTCAGGCATAATCGATAACCTATGGTTTTTTTCTTTTGCCTCTACTTTAAAATCCTTGGAAATATTAACAATAAGACCTGTTGTGGCTGCGGGAGGAATGTCCACATTCCTAAAAATACTTAACTTACGCACCCACCATAAACCATTAACCATAATGCACGGAAACCCTTCAAATCACTTCATTGTTTTTTCCACAAACCAATCTTTTAGGTAGTCCTCTAGCCTTGCTTTCGACAAGGTGGTCTTTGGCTTGAGTTTGTCCAACACAATCCTCATAACCTGTGTTGCATAAGGACACTGAATAAAAATGTGAGAGGAAGATTCTTCATTGATTTTACACAACATGCATCTACTAGTGCCTACCCATCCTATTTTAACACAGTTTCCCCATGTCAACAACTTTTTGTTTATCACAAGCCAAAGGGTAATTTTTCTCTTCGGTGGGGCATTGAGATTCCAAAGGATACTCCACCACCACTATTTTTAAACAGCAAAATATGCCTCCATGCTTGTTTGGCATCCTAATTTTGTTGTAAATTCCCTAGTCTTTGGGTTTTTAGACCAACAAAGGATGTCATCCCCTTCATCTTGTATCCTAATAAAATCAGTGTCTAACTTTCCAATTTAACAATTCCATTCTTCTTCTTCATTGCCTACCAACCCTAAATCTCCCACTGACTTCCAACCCAACCTTCCCCTAGCCTAGGACATTTGGGCTTTTGTGTCATCCATTGAGACAATACCCAATGAGTGAATAGTCTGGAGGAGTGATTCTGAAAAACAATAGTCATTTTTTTCCCCCATCCAAGGGTCTTCACCCACATGAACCTTTTGGCCATTGTTAATCCTCCACACAATCCACGGTCCTACTAGTGGAAAGGCATTTACTAATGCTTTACATACAATGGAACCTTTAGTACACTTTCTCAGTTTCTTGTAACAATCTTCAAATCTCAAACCATTTGAATACTTACTCTTCAAGATCCTTCCACATAAAGAGTCATTGTGGGTAAGTCTCCATAGGCTTATGGTAGCTAGAGACTAGGAAAATAAGTGGATATATTTTATTCCCCATCCCCCTAACTTTTTAGGAGCAACCACCCTACTCCATTTGACCAGCAGAATGTCTCTAGCCCTGTGGGACCAGCCCTGTAGTTATCGACGTCCAATAGACAGGGATACTTTCCAACACGAACTTGAGAAACACTAATCTTCCTCCTCTTGAGAGAAACCTATTCACCTAGAGTGATACCCTCGCCTCAACTTTTTTATATAGCCATATCTAATCCAAAAATATGTAGTTATTCAGCTTGAGAAAAAAAATGAGATATTTAAATCCCATTTCTAATTATCTTATAGGAAAACGAAGAATGTTTTCCATCTGTTATAGTGTTTGTTCATGTAGGTAGTGAGGAATTAAACAACATTTGTCAACATTTATTTCCATACCAATGGCTTTACAGTAAAGATCTAGTATTTCTTTTAAAGTGGTTAAGTCCATTAATGATCCATGTGCAAAAAAAAGCACATCATCTACAAATAGGAGATGAGAAATGGTTTCCTCTCCTAATGCCTTGACACCTCTGAAAACTCCTTTCGATCTAGCATAAGATATCAATTTTGTCATCGCTTCAACCACAATAAGAAAAAGAAAGGGAGATAATGGAAAACCCTGTATGAGTCCTCTTGAAGAATTGAAAAAAGTAGAAGGGGATCCATTAATGGGTATATACAATGAAATTGAATAGACTCACCCATAATCCAATTTATGACAAATAATTCCATTCACATTTTCAGCAAGACTAATCGGAGAAAGGTCCTGCTTACTCTCTCTGAGGATTTCTTCTTTCTTATGGGATTGTTTGACTGAGTGAAGAGCCTTGTAGTGAAGGGGAATAAAAGTAGAGAGGTATCATTGTGTATGGATGCCTCTATTAGTAAATAAGGCCTAGTGTGAACACAATAAATGTAAGAGGGCTTACTAGAAGGTTTTGTCACTAGAAGGTTCCTCCTCTAGAATGTTCTTAGGTGGTTGGTAGCACCATATAGAAGGGTGTAAACAATGTAAAGGGAAATTTGTGAAGTATTTTATTGATATAAATAGCACATTAGTAGGCTTATCCCTCGAAGAGGCAAGTGATCATGAGTGGATCCCTTAAAAGGATCATTTGTATAATGTTTCCCTACCTCAAGGGTTTTCATATAATAAAGTGTGTATTTTATATATTTTTTCTCTTGGATATTGTGTGTTGATTTATTATTCGTGTATTTGGTACTTTAAAAGTGGAATCAGCGCACTCTCTTCGGCCATGAAAAAGGGGAAGTTTTATATATTTTGCAAGTTTTCAAAGGAAGAAGAAAAAGAGGGCCACGACACTCCAAACAATTCTTGTAGATTTATGTGCATAATTTGATGAAATTGGTTGTATATCTAAGTTTCTCTTGGAAAAAAAACCACTTTAAAAACAAAAACCGTCTGAATCGAATTTCAGGAGGCCAAGATATCGTTCATTTAAAATCAATAGTTTTTCAAGGTTTTTTCGTAGATAACCACACGAGTTTGCAAATTTTTGTAGAAATTGGTGCAAAATTCACCCAAAAAATTGTAGACTTGAGTTCCTCTCACAAATTCATCACATTTCAAAAATACAAATCTAAGCTCCATAAGTGAATATATCACTAGTTTAAAATCAACCATTTTTTAGGGTTTTTCGTGATGACAACAGGACTGTAGAGCTCATAACTTTTGATAAGGTGCTCATATTGTTGCTAGATCAGTGTCTCTGGATAGATGATTTTTACAGATTTATTTTGGTATATTATACATAATTCTTCCATGGATATTATCTTTAAAATCCTCATGGAAATGTGATGAGATATTGAATCCCTCAAGACAGGTGTTCAAAATATTCAGACAAGTGTTCAAAATATTCAAAAGATCACTCGTGCAATGCAATAGAGATATATTATGCAAGACACCAGGGATGAATATAATCAAGACTCATATGATTGGTATGATTTCGAGGCTGATTGTGATGATTGGTATATGGATAGTTTTGATTTATGGGACGACAACAATTTTCATCTTCTATTTGATGACTCTACTCCACCTTGTGTAGAGTACATCCTAGAGAATAGACAAGATCATTTGATGCATCTCCTTCTTTAGTACTAGTGGATGATTTTTTGGCCGACTCTACATATTTAGATCCACATGACCAGTGTATATTTTTGGAGCATCATTTTCAGCTAGCTATTGAGTTCTGATATCTTCATAGGGGAGTTCACATGAGCACTTAGACATGGGACCCAAGTTTACAACGGTGGTTGGACTACTTCAACATGGTGGCTAACACTTCTACATGGGACCCTGGTTCTCCAACCTACTTCAACATTTTGTTCCACACTTATCCATGGGAGCCTAGTTCTCCAACCTACTTCATCAGTTTGGTCCACACTTATTCATGGGACCCTGATATATGGTTGTACTTCATCATAACAAGCATTGAGTACAATGATTTCATAAGGGGGATGGAATGTAGTGTAGCTAGGGGAATAATATGGGGTACCTAGGGAGGTACCCAAGGGGAATAATAGTATAGAGGTATTGTTATGTATGGATGTCACTATTAGTAAATTAGGCTTAGTGTGAACATAATAAATGTAAGAGGGATTACTAGAAGGTTTTGCTTCTAGAAGGTTCCTCCTACAAAATGTTCTTAGGTGGTTGGTAGCACTTTATAAAGGGGTGTAAACAATGTAATGGGAAATTTTTGAAGTATTGTATTGGGAGATATAGCTCATTAGGAGGTTTCTCCCATGAAGAGGAAAGTGATCAGGTGTGGATATCTTCCTTAAAAGGATCATTTGTATGGTGTTTCCCTACCTTAAGGATTTTCATATAACAAAGTGTGGATTTTCTACATTGTTCTCTTGGATATTGTGTGGTGATTTATTATTCAGGCCTTTAGTACTTAACAATATTCTTGGGTGAGTGCCACCACATCATGTATTTTTATTCAGCGAAAAAATCCAAATTTTTCTTCAGAGATGATCTCACTTTGAATGGGATTTATTCTCCTGGAAATAATTATGGCCACTATTTTGTAAATAACATTACTACAAGAAATCAGCCAGTAATCCCCAAAGTTTACAACATCTTGTTTTTTAGGGATAAGGGTGATAAACGTAGAATTAAAGGATCTCAAAACTTTCCTCTACCTTTGAGATTATCTTACCATCTTTTTTCCTCCTTCAATGGGTCATAGAAACCAAGGAAAAATTCCACCATGAGGTTGTTGGGCCTAGGACTCTTCCCTTTATGCATATAAGAAAGAGTAACTTGTACTTCAGGATACAGAACCTCTTCAATCATATAATGATTCATTTCTTTAGTAATGACAGTAGGGAATTTTGAGGTAACATCCAAGATCTCATGAATCAGACAACCATTAGGTTCTTGAAGGAGGGATTTAAAATGGAAAAAAACTTCCTCTACATTGTCCCTAAAAGAGTTCCCATATTGTATTTAGATTTTTACGAAAGTTCGTGAATTGGTGAAAAAATTTAGTGTTGTTGTCACCCTCTTTGTTCCAAACGACCTTGCTCTTCTGCCTCCAAGTTTGCTCCTCCTTCTCCAAAATTGTATGATAGGTAGATTCATATGCTCATAATCAATATAATTGAATATTGAAGAGAGGAACCAAAGCATTATCCTTAAAGAAGCATGCAATCTTATCCTTGGCTTCCTTTAGTTGTGCTTGAGTCCTATTTTTATAAGATTTTATCCAACGCTTCGTAGTCGCTTTCACTCTAGCTATATTGTTGGAAAATTGGTACATAAAGGATGAAGAAGAAGAGGTGTCAAGATGCACACATTGGTATTCAACGAGTGTTCAATAATCATCTTCTGTGAGCCACACTTGATCGAATTTTAAGGGAGGAGGAGGAGATTCACCACTTGAATCCAAATAGAATAAGATTGAAAAATGACCAGAAGGACCTCTGACCGACACATAAGACTTCATTTGGAGGTCATTATTCATCATTAGTTCTGAAACCAAAAATCCATCCAATCTTTTAGACATCGCTCCTTTATTAGTTTGGAGGTTTCTCCAAGAAGGAACCAGATTCACTAGCTCGATTCCAATTAGATGGTGCTTTTCAAAGTAGGCTAAGAAAAAACCAATTTGTGAGTCTTGTCGAGGATTGGCACCCCATACTTCCCTTAGGGATAAAGTGAGATTAAAATATCCTTCAATTACAATATTGGAATTGTTCAGGGCCCCAAAATCTGTGAAATGTTCCCAGCAAAGGATTCTATCAAAATATGGCCCATAAATGTTTAAAATATTAAGAATAAACCCAAGATCTATAACTTCCAATTTAACAGAGATGGTTGAATTGAACGGCGTAGTAGAGAGATAATTTCAGGATTGAATCCACCATGTAAGTAAACCTCCTCACCAACCTACTGCATCCATATAACAAAAATACCACATGTTTATCCAAGGCTCTAAAATTGCTCTTGCTTTAGAACCTTCGCACATAGTATATTGAATTAAAATTAGATTTGGTTTATGACTCATAATGAGTCTTTTGAGGGCTAGATGCTTCCGAGCACCCCCAACCACTCTCGTGTTGAAGGAGGGGATAATAATGGAGAGGTATTATTGATGGATTTACCTACTCCAAGGGCCCTATGAATGGTGGATTGTTTACTTTTTATGATATCCTGAACTGATTTTTGTTGTGCTTTTAAAAGATGAGACTTCCTCCCCACTAGGTTGTTTTCAATAGGATCGAGGGCTAGGCCTCCAAAGGAGGAGGAATATTCTTTTTGTTTTGAACGATATCCAAGGGCATACCAGTTTTTTGGAGAAGAAGTTTCCTTATTCTCAGGATAGGGGCCCATCACCACCTTTGTAGAGCCTAACCTGATAAACAGACTACAAACGCCATCTGGTCTATTAAGAAAAAGAGAGTCGAAAGGCGAGGTAAATTGACTACCGCAGGGAGGATCTTTGGTTGGGGATTCCGAAAAAAGAAATGGTGAGGACATGTTGTTAAAAATTTTGTGCAAAGGAGCATTAACAGAGGAGGGGAGGGGGCAGGTAGAAACATACCAGTAGGGGGGTCACATTTTGTTAGCTCGTCCAATGTCCTTGCCTCTTCCTCTTCTCTAGAACACAATAAAGTTGAACCCCCTCCATCATAGTCATGTTTAAGTGTTGTTTTCTTATATTCATGTCGCTTTGTTTTACCTTTTACCCACACCTTCCTGCCTCGGTCTGATATTGGGAAAAAATTTACGTTTTGCTTGCATGTGGCCTATCTCATGACAGGAAAAACATCGGAAAAGAATATTCCAGTAGTTGATTTTTTTTGTTCCATTTATCATCTTTGTATACCAGATCCATATCTCCCACCATATCTTCTCTGAGATCCACTTCTATAAGTATCCATGCCCACCACCTATCTACTTTAGTGTCCCAATTTAACTCCAAACTTACAAACTTCCCAAGCTTGTTCCCTATAGTTTTGAGGACTTCCTTATTCCAAAATACTAGGGGGAGCCCAGGAAGAATAACCCACACCTAGAAGATTGCTACAAGAGCCCTAGCAGGGTCAAAATCGACAGACTATTTTTTGATGACCAAACCTGATCGACCCTAGCTCCATCCATGTCCTAGAATTCTTTCACAATCCTCCTCAAACTAGAAGATAACACACAACCATCCACAGACCAAGATATGGAAAATAGGTTTGTAACCTAACACGAGATAGCAATTAAGTTCCATCCACTTGGTTAATGAGACCTCTCAAACCTATTTATCGCAGAAGTGATTGACCAAATTCTTTCCGGAGAAAATTGGGATTTCATTGATTGATAGTACCATGGCCACCTTCTCCCCTCGCGCTCACACACACTTCATTTTTATTTTTACTACTTCATCACCCTATATTAAACCTGTTCCAACATCATGTTTTTCGACAATACATTTTGGAGAAGTACACTCAGCATCGAGAAAAGGAAGCAAAAGTGCAGGGAATGAAGATAATGGGGTATATGGGAATGTAAATTATCTCTTGTGGTAGTTTGCACTGTTCACCGATATGTCCCATTTTTAGAGCCAACTTCCATGGGATGTGCATCCACCTTAGCGCACATTCCTCCAGAACTGGTTGATGAATCTTGGGTATCATGAGGCCCATACAGAAAGGATCCACAATAAAACTCTTCTTGCATCTAGAAGGCCTGACACTGACATAGGATTTCCTTGTCATCCACCAGGTCACTCTCCATATTGTTGATTTGCATGGGACTCCCTCCAGGAAACAAGAAAACATTAACGGGAAGATGGGGAATCACGTTGGAAAAACACTCCTTTGAACTAAAAACCACCTTTGACCACAAAACAGTTTGTCGAGTAATATATATCGTGCCTAAAAATTAATGCAAAGTCTCACTCATATGGCTTCGAAAAAATAAACCGTAGAGCCATTCTTTCCCCATTTGATGTTAAAATGTTATTTAGAATTAATTTTTTTTTTTTTACATATCAAATATAAATATATTTTATAAAAAATATATATTTATATAAAATAGATGTCGTTAAATATAGTGTAATTTAAATATAATTGGTTCTAAATTTCAATTTTATTATTAATTTTATGACCGTGTGTGTGTGTGTGTGTGTGTGTGTATTCTACCAATGCCATTTTTCTTAAATTTATTGATTTTGATAAGATGATGATGACGACAATGACTCTTATTGTTTATTTAGATGAACTTTGATATATCGAACCTTATGAAAAATGGTAAGGAATTAATTGGTTTGTTTTATAATTTTATTTTATGCCAAAAAAGATTGGAGATAACCTTTCATAAATATTTATGATTTTGATGAATTAATAGGTTAGGAAGGTCAGTATTGGTATAAATATTTGAAATTGAGACATAATATGTAACGTACCCTAGCCTAGTTGAGGTCCATTACTTGCAGAGTAACTCATAAAATGAAAATTTCCTCTGCTAACTAATCATGTATCTTACTACCTATAGGAATACACACAATTTAAACCATTTGTTGATACCTTGAACTAGATGCATCTACAACATTCTAAAATAAACATAAAATGTAGTTAATAAACTCAATACATAAACATGTAAATCTTTATTAAACACAAAGTCAATGCAGGATCATTAAGCTCATAATTATAACACATAAATAGATAAACACACTTATTTTTTAAAACAAGTGTGCAACCAGTTTCTTGGGACGAACCTTCCACCAAATCGTAGAACTGATGTTCTAGATATTAACAACAAGTCACCCCCGATCTGGGGCCAGTAATCACAAAAGAGGGTGCCTCACTCTGTCCACTCACAACTCAACTCAATCTCACAAACCCGTTGGATTTTCCTATAGTAATCCTGATTTCCACTAGTTTTCTTTCATACACCTTCCTAACCCAAATAATGTACCCCCTTCACTACACTTAGTCCATCAGGATCCAACATTTTAACAGGTTCTCTGGTACAGGTGATCATGGAATCTCACTACTGGGATATCCAGGGATATTGTTGCTAGGAAAACAACTAGGGAAAATAATAGTAGCAGCTTCTTGGTGCAACTCACCCATGAGTTCAGTATTCAGGCCTTACAACCTGGTTCTTTAGTATTTAGCTCCAAATGCTCCAAAAAATATCCTTGCTCCAACTCCAGCTCCAACACACTTCTTTCATGTTCTCTACTTGTTTTTCCTGCTCCAAAACAAAATGTGTGTGCCTCTCTCGTTATTCTCCCCCATACAAAATTCCTTGTTGTTTTCTTGACCCACACTTTTCCCCAAGCTGATAGTACTTTAGTTCAGATCTCAATAACTATGGGAGGTGACATCTCACACCCACCCTCTTATAGGTATTCAATGATTGGTTTCTTCCACACTCAAGGGAAATCAAAAGTTTCACTCAAAGCATTTAAAATGGGGAAAATATTAGGAAATTAAACTCATGAATAAAACCCTCTTTTCTAGGCCCCTCCTCTCTTGTGGATTAATCATATCCCATCTTCGTCCATGTCCCCTTAGTAGTCAACATCACATTTTTATTATTAAAATTCATAAACACAATTCCCATATACAGTGCTTGGCCACAACCATACTTTATATCTATATTAAGCATTAATTAAACTATGGATTATAGTGGGGACATTACATTTCCCCTCCCCTACAATTTTGCACCATCCTTGGTGCACCAAACCATTATGAATTATATATACATATTTACATCATCATATTTAGAAAATAAAACAAAATTTTGAAATTGTTTACCCTCCAACAACAACCCCAACCTTAATCTCTTTTTTTCGTCTCAGCTTGCTAACCTAGGAGTCTGCCCTCTTCATTGTCCTCAATCCATAGGGTTTCACCATTCACTTATCAGGGTTATCATCATATGTGACTAGGAACTCTGAGATGGTTTCAAAACTCTAGCTGCCCAAAATGGAGTCTTGCATTCAATTTCCTTCAAAATTGACAAAAAAAGGTGGGTATACCTCCCTCATAGTTTCTTCATTCTCCCATGTTGCGTCTTTAGGACTATAATAGGTCCATTGAACCTCTAATATCCCTATAGATTTGTTCCTGGGCACTTTAAATTTCTGGTCCAGAATGTGCATTGGATCCACTCAAAAGTCTCCTTCATGTTCCACCTGGATCATAGACCAATCAATTATGTGGTTAGGGTATGGCACATATTTCATTAATAATCACACATGAAACACATTATGCACTCTCATGGATGTATAAAATTCTAGCATGTATGCAATTGGCCCTATCTTCTCTAATATTTCAAAAGGTCCACAATATCTTGTTGCCAACTTTGGGAAGCAACCCAATCTTAGCGAACATCTATTTTCTTTCATTTTTAAGAATAAGTGCTCACCTAATTTGAAATCTCTGAAAATCTTTTTCTTTCCTACATAACTCTTCTTTCGGTCATGGGATGCCTTCAAATTTTACCTAATCTTCACCATCTACTCTTCCATTTGCTTCAATAAATCTGGCCCAATGACAACTATGTCTACTAGGTTATCCCATCTCACTGGTGTGTTACACTTTATACCATATAATGCTTCAAATGGGCTCATTTTTAATGAGGATTAGTACCCATTATTATAGTAAAATTCAATTAAGTGGATACAATCTTCCCACTTTCATGGCTAATTCATCACATACATTCTGAGTATGTCTTCAATTATCTTATTGGTCCTCTCTATTTTCCCATCTGACTCTGGGTGATATGATGTAATGAGATTTAGATTTGTCCCAAAACCTTTGAAAAAACCTTTCCAAATATTGGATATAAATTTTGGATATTTGTTTGAAATTATTGCCTTAGGCACTCCATGTAGCCTAGAAATTTCCTTCATGTAGATCTCTGCATGTTTGTTGCCTTGTGTGTATTTTTCATAGGAATAAAATGGGCATCCTTAGTTAATTTTTCCACCATCACCATGATGGAATCATGTTGCTTCACTATTCTTGGAAACTTTGTGTTAAAATCCACTATGACAACTTCCAACTTCCATTCTGGAATGGGAAATGGTTGTAATAGCCCAATTGGATTCCTATGTTATGTATTCACCTTTTGGAACTCTATACATCTAGATGTATAATTAATCACAACTTTCTTCATTCATGTCCAAAAGTATTGGCTCCTCACAGCTGCAATCAACTTCTAATATCCTGAATGCCCAACATATGGCACATTGTGCATTTCTCTCAGCACTACAATTTTTAGCTCACTGGATTTTGGCGTATTGTCCATTTCTCTCAACACTGCATTTTTCAACTCACATGATTCTTTCACATATTCTTTTCCTCGTTATATGATAACTCCATCTTCCCTTAACTCAAAATATTTAAACTTTTTGCTGCAAATTCCCATGTTGTAATGCTTCTTTTATTTGCAGGTAGCACTGATTTGCATTTGTTTCTTCAATAATTTTATCTTTTAAATTTGTTTTGTACATGTTGATGGCTTCCACATGCATCTCCCACACCCTTCTACTAAGTGCATAAACTACATGATTTGTTTTGCCTTTGATGTGATTAATATCCTAGTCATATTCACTAAGGAATTCCAACCATCTAGTTTGTTTGGCATTTAATGTGGGTTGTCCAAACAAATGTTTCATACCACAATGGTTTGTCCTTAGCTCGAATATTCTCCCCGTGAAGTAATTTCTCCACATTTTAGCGCATGAACAATGGTTGATAACTCTGGGTCATGTGTAGCATAATTCCTCTCATGCTCTTTTAACTTTCTGGACTCATAGTATACCACATTATCTTTTTGTGTGAGGAATCCACCAAGCCCTTCCTTGCACACATCTATTCACAAAACAAAGTCTTCATTGGGATATGAAATATTCAATATTGTCACACTTGTCAAATTGTATTTCAGTTGCTGAAAGCTTTCTTCACATTTGGAAGTCCATTCAAATTTCACTCCCTTCTTCTACAAAGAAGTGATGGGGCTTGCAATCTTTGAAAATCCATTTATGAATCTTTGGTAATAACCCACAATACCTATGAAATATCTTACCTTTGTCACATTTCTTGGCATTGGCCTCCATCTTCTCAAGATCAATTGCTATCCCATCTACTAAAATAATATGGCCCATGTAGTGAATCTTCTTTTGATAAAAGATGCACTTACTTAGCTTGGCATAAAACTTATGCTGTATTAAAACCTTTAGCACCATTGTCAAATTTTTCTAATGTTCCTCTTGTATCTTTGAGTAGATGAGTATGTCATCTAGGAACACAATTACAAACTTGTCCAGGTATTCCCTGAACACTCCATTCATTAGGCACATGAAAATAGTTGAGGAAATTGATAGCCCAAATGGCACTACCATAAATTCATAATCCCCATATCTTGTCCTGAATTTTGTCTTGTTGATATATTATTCTTTATCCTCACTTGATGATAAAATGATCTCAAATCAATCTTGGAAAATATTCTTGCACCTTTGAGTTGATCGAATAAATCATCAATCCTTGGCAAGGGATATTTATTCTTTATGGTTACCTTTTTTATCTATCTGAAATCAATGCACAACCTTAAGGTTCCATATTTATTCTTCATGAAGAACATTAGGGCACCCTAAGGTGACACACTTGGGAGTATATACCCCTTCCTTAACAATTCTTCAATTTGCATTTCTAACTCTTTCGATTCTAGTGTGCCTATTTTGTAAGGTATCTTGGACATTGGGGAAACTCCTGGCATCAAATCAATAGAGAAATCAATGTCTCTCTTTGGTGGCAGTCTTGGGATTTCCCCACACACATCCTCAAAATCCCTCAAGACTGGATGGTATTCAATGCTTCGCATTTTACCTCTGGAAGACTCTTCCATATGGGTAGAAAAAATTTGAAATCCTTTCCTGAAACTCTTTTTCATCTGTATGGATGAAATCTCTCTAACATCTATAGCTCTTAGAATGCCTTGGATTTTTCCTTGCTTTCCTCCCTCATCAAGACAAGTGATTGTCTTGTTGTAATAATCTAGGAAAACATGGTGTTTCTCTAACCAATCCATGCCAATTAGACAATCATACGAGCCCTAAGATATGATGTTCACACCCACCTTTGTGCTAAGTCCGTTCATGTCTATTGGACAATATTTAACCAAATCATTGATTTTCCTCTTAGATCTTATGGTAACTGAACTAACCAAGATTTTTTATGATTACTTCTTTGCAAGTGAAATATTTCAATGATGTTATAGATTATGTAACTAACCAAGATTTTTTATGATTACTTCTTTGCAAGTGAAATATTTCAATGATGTTATAGATTATGTAACTATTTATAGCTCAAGAATCAATTAAAATTGTTATGGGATGGTTATCAATCTTACCTTCTGTTGACACTCAGAACTGAAATGGGTTGTAGCAAATCAATCCCGAGGCAACCTTGAACCACTTTGGATTGGGAGCTACCCCTTCCAACCCGAGAGGGATCTCTCGAACAATGTCACAATAGGAATTTAAGTAGCGTGAAAAAGGTGGGCAGATTTATGGGTAAATGATGGTCTTAGATTTTTGGAGTTTGGGTGTTAAACCAGGGAAAAGGTCCATTGGGCATGGAGTCAAATGAAAACCGAAGAAAAGAGATAATAGAAGAGATCAAATAACTTGCAGAAAGTGAGGCAAAGTAGGTCTATCTTTCAGCGCTTTGATAAATCATGATACGGTAGGGGAAAGAAAAAGGAAAGGTCGACGTAGCAAAGGATACATGTAGAGTTCTGGAAATGCAGATTGGTGTAGGCAATAAACAATCACAGAAAACCCAAATCCTTTCGTTATAGTAGTGGTCGTACTAAAGTATAACGAAACCCATCAGTTAGAAGAAAACAGAATGTAATGCAGTCGTGATGGATTAAGGAAGACATAAAGAGATGGTAAAGACAATTTCAGCTACGAGTAAGGAAACACATAAACGAAATCCAAACAGTTTTAACACAGCTAAAAGATAAGAAAACATGCTGAAAGAAATCGACTATGATGAATCTCACAGTCGCAAATAAACATCTTTTTTTATTACTCCAATAATGGCTTACACAATAACTCAGTAATTACAATGAATCTCTCTTGACAGAGATTTTTCTCCCAGTCCTGCGCTCATGCGTCCCCCCTCTAATGTTACATCTATCAGTCTTTTAAACAGAAGCAATAAAAATCTTGGTATTCCGGGAATCTGAAGCGTTTCCTCTTCATGGCATTCTGCAGCGCATCTGCCAGCTCCTGGAACCGTTACCAATCATCTGACAAGTGGGGTATTGATAATAGAATAGTCATACAGATGTGGATGAATATAAGGGTGAAAGTATTTTAACTCTGATCCACTAAAACCAAGAACTGAACCAAAACGCGGTAACTAGGCACAGCCTGGTTAGTCGTGTAAAATAAGAAATAACAGTGGATACTACATGCAATGACCCAGTAACACATATAATGCCACTATATTGATTGCTCACAAGTTCCAACAATTTGCTAGCCTTCTTTAAAGTATGTTCCACAGACTCAATTTCTTTAGCCACTAGTAACCCCGGTTGATCTGTAAATGAGCTTCGTAAATTCTGATTGCTACAGTTTATAGTTGAAGAGTTGTTTTGAATTTCACTCCAATCTATAACTGACAAATTGCGTTCCCCTGCTATTTCTATCCAAATTTTAGACAAAGAAGCAGTTGTTGTTGTACGTGAGTTGCCTCCAGCCACACTAACTTCGGTAAGGATGGCCACCTTTGGCAGTGCACCTGAAAGAAGTTGATGAGCAAAAACTAAATGATTTTTATCATTTGCCATAGCTACCACAAATGCCAAGGGTTTGTCTGGATACGCCATCTTGATTGTGCTTGCTAAAGCTTTGGCAGATGCTTCTGTGTGCGCTCCGTCAAGAATAATGGTTGCTCCATCTACACCAAGCATCTTAGCTTGTGCTGGTGTCACAAACTGACATCTTCCAAATAGATATGTACCCTCTAGTCCAGCACGAATTGAATCATCTGATATTCTCAAACCTTGCCTGCGTAGACAGAGAGCAGTGCATATGGCTGTAACTGCATTCTGGAGTTGGTGGTATCCAAGCATACGAAGCCTCACACCAAATAATTCGATAATTGTGTTTGGATTATTTTCATCAAGTTTGATCAAAATATCAGCATATTGGCAAGGTTGACTTTGTGTAGAATCCCATTTGGTAATTGTGCTATGAATCCCCGGACCAAATGATGATATTACTGGTGCATTCATCGAGGCTGCTCTATTGCGAAGAATGTACTCAATGTGTGGTTCAAATGGACCTCCAAGTACTACTGGGCATCTCTGTTTGATGATTCCTGACTTTGCGATTGCAATGTTCTCTAGAGAATCTCCCAAGGCATTCATATGTTCCTTTCCAATTGTTGTGATAACAGATGTAGCAAGCCCTTCACTATGTATAACATTAGTGGCATCACGTGCTCCACCAAAACCAGCCTCTATCACTGCAATATCTACTTCTTTATTGCAAATAGAACCTCCTCGACATCGGGAGCATCGAGATAGATTGCAAGTCTTTGACACAAATCAGATACGCTGCACACATTTTGCAGACAAACCTCTGCCGATTGCAAATATCTGCACCTGAATTTCTCCATGCTTTTCGATCCATCATAAAATGGAGCCCTGGAAAGCTTAAGCCTGGGACGCTTCGGCTTATGCCAATAACTCTCCTTTTCTGATTCCACGAAGAAGCTATCCCTCTCGCCCCGAGGAGTACCAATGGGGCTCTCTGCTTCATTTTCTGTCCATGATGATGAGTTCAAATGGTCTGTTGTTTCATAAGCACTAAATTCAGCCACGCGCAATATGCTTTTTCCTGTCTACCCAACCAGATACCCTTTTGGCCTGAGCTGAACGAGAAGCATGCATTTCTTCATTCTGCGTGGCCATCAATTCGGAGGCCGTTTGACATTGTTGCCCCTCTTTTTCGCCTGAACGGTAACGTCCCGCCATCATATCAATGGTAACGTCCCGATACCTCCTGAGGCCACCTGCATGGCCGTTACATTTTTCCCAATACTAAGTCGTGAAAAATAAAAAACGCATGTGGCTTATCTTCTCCCGACCTAATTTCTTCTTTGCTTCCAGCTCAACGATTGTCTTGTTTGTCAGAGAATAAATATTTGGTATCCTCACCTGGATCACCTCCTCAAAACGCTTAGAAATAATCTTAGCTAGATATTCTGAACCCATTCGCCCTGCCAAGTGTCTATACTCGGGACTGGTTTTAAAATAATCACGTTCCTTCATAACTTAAAATTTGAGTTCATCATTTACTCAATTTCTTGTACCTTTACGTTTAGAGTACCAACAAATATACATATAAACAATGATTCCAATTTGCATTGGACAAAGGCGTATCGGTGTTCACCGAACCATTTTCAGCATCAACGATTCTCTACATGAATTTGGCAATCAACAGTTGAGGTGAAGGGTGAATCAAACCACTTTGACTTGGTATTGGGAATATATTCCCATTTGAATTGTGTGACAAGATGATGCAAGAAAAACGAAATAAACGCCATAGCCAGCTCATATCCGAGACAAAGCCTAGAGCCTCCTCCAAACGCTATAAAGGGTGCTTGGTTCGTATTCTTTCCCTGCCACCGTCGAGGATCGAAGACAAGAGGGTTTCTGTAGTACTACTTGGAAGTAATGGAGATATTAGCTAGTTGTTAGCACCAGTAATAAGCGCGTGTTATAAGCGCCAGTTAGAAGAGTTAAGAGTCAGTTGTCTAGTTGTCTTTTGGTTTGCATGTAGCCGACTCGGGAGAGTCTTTTCCTATATAAGGATGTAATCCGTCTTCGTTTAATATCAAGAAGTGAGCGTAGCCTCACCGTGTGTGTTTTCCCCGTATATTTTATCTTGGTATCGGAGCCACGAGGAGAAGGTGCGGAGCCACGAGGAGAAGGTGCGGAAATCCTTGAAGTTCGCAGGTCCCTCCTCTGGTAGGGTGCGGGGGCATACTACTCGGCCCTTCACGCGAATAAAAGCGAAAAATTCCCGCAGGCGGCGTATTCGAGAGGTGCGAACATCCCGCAGGCAGAATATATAGTAAATCAGAAAGATTCCCGCAGGCTGCTAGATCGTGAGGTGCGAGTCCCGCAGTCTGCCATAGCGTGAGGTGTGGACATTCCTGTGTCTACGCAGCCGCATACATAGCGTGAGAAATTGGGCACACTATCTGAGTGCTGCCCGTGATCCGCCAGAGAGAGCCATCGTGTTGAAGAGACGTAGTCCGCTAGCCTTTAAAGGAGAGCGTAGATCCCTA